>CM056382.1:57559784-57601200 GCA_029718625.1 Synaphobranchus kaupii
TTAAAGCTCAGCTTTTGTTAGATAATTTTTTAAATTATTTTTTAAAAATAATCTAACAAAAGATGAGGTTGTGCTAAACCTGCAATAAAAAAGAATCTAACAAAAGCTGAGCTTTCAGATCGTTTAATTTCCATGAATATTTTCGTAATTAAGAGTGCGGAGAACGAAGAGCACATGTATCCACAATTATAATGTTGATTAAAATGTGCACAATTATGCGATGCAAGTGAAAATAATTTTATTACTTGCCTAATAGCCTCATTGAGAAGAACTGGCTACATTTGATGGCATTGAGTAATTGGTGAATTAAACGCTGATGTAGCCTATTGTTAATCAAGGAAACTGATTGAAAAATGATTAAGACCAATAATCAGTTTTAAAGGGAAGTTTTCTGCCTCCCCAATTTTCAGCTCAGGAGCCGCCACTGATATACAGTAAATAAGAGTGGGCCCAGAACTGAACCCTGAGGGACTCCCTTTAAAACTGTTAATACATCAGATGTAAGACCGTCAATCTGGGTAGCCTGAGTCCTATCCGTGACGTAGTTGACAAACCAACCTACAGCATGATCAGAAAAAACCAACATTAATAAGTTGTTGTATCAGAATACCATGGTCTACTGTGTCAAAGGCCTTTGACAAATCAATAAAGAGCCAAACAATGTTGCGATTATCTAAAGCTTCAATGATGTCATTTACAACTTTCATGGCAGCAGTAACAGTACTATGATTTTTTCTGAACCCTGACTGATGTTCAGATAGTATTTTACAAGTGTATAAATACTCCTTCACCTGTTCACTAACCAGGGATTCCAGTACTAATACAGAAAGTTTTGAAATTAGTCATTATTGAGCACTGTTGGATCCCCTCCTTTAAGTAAGGGTAGAATATAAGCAGCCTTCCATACCTTTGGGATTTTATCATACAGTTGTAAGCACTCAAAGTTCCAAGCACTTATGGTGGTAACCATACGGGTTGAAATTACAGCTGATTTTTTATCCATGCAATTTTAATAAATGACTGGTTTTCAATCTGTTTCAGGTGGCTATAACTTACATCTAGTTCCGAGCCCCCCCTAGTTCCCCGGTGATTAAAAGAAATCCAGGACCCCCATTCATCCGACTAATGGCAACTTTAAAAGTAAGGAAACTTTAAAAAATAATAATAATAAATTGTAAAGCGTTGTCATATTAGGCGAACTGTTCTCTTAAGTCATGAGTGCACAACTCCAGTCCTGGAGGGCTAGTCTGTGCTGGTTTTTGTTTCAAACAATGACCTTAGTTTTAGTTTTCTAACAGCTCTATAAAACTACGCTGGTTCACTCCTGTACTTGAGCACAGTAAAAACTTTAGGATACACTTGCAGTCTGTGGCTTTAGCTGATGATTATACAAATGTCAGATCAAGATATGAATGAGCCAATTAACAATTAAGACCAGATGTTGGCACAAAATCCTGAAACGGATCAGCCCTTGTTGTGCATTGGCTAGTTATCTCTAGACTAAAAATAAAAGAAATAAATAGATAAACTCTACCTTCCCTTCCACATGTTAATTCTTGTGACAAATGATTACTTATCGCCAGTGTGTTATGGCCTGACCATTACACTCTCATTAGTTGCTACTTGGAATGTTGATGATTTAGGAATCTAGGCCTTTTTCTTTGTGCACTTATTGTAAGTCTCTTTGCATATGAGCTAAATGTCAGCTAAATGTCAGCTAAATGCCTAACATGTAAATGTAATGTAAATGTAGCCTATAGGCCTGTCTTTTACCACCCAGGGCCCTTTACCAGGCTTTTAAAATTCATTTGAAAAAGGGAAGGGAAAAATGTATTCCGTTTTAAATGACGGCGAATTTACAGAAACACAGTAAGACGCTGGTCAAATGGAGAGGAGGAAGAAAGTGTTTCTTTCTGCAACCGACGTATACGAGTGTGTGTTGTGTGTGTGTGTGTGTGTATGTGTGTGTGTGTGTTGTGTGTGTGTGTGTTGGGGGGGGGGGGGGGGGTCGTGGGGAGGGTCTCCACAACAGTGTGTAGTGTGTGAGGAGGACAAAACAAACACTCGTTATGCCCTCAGATTACTCAGATCAGAGAAGATCTTAGTGCCACATGGATTGTCAGAGTGCCCACAGAGCATCATCGCATGACATGACAGTTGGTGTTAGGACTGGACCATAGACTGTAGAAAAATATGGACAAAGTGACTCTGATGTCACCCATCGACTTTCCATGAGATTGTGAAAAGCGTTTTGAAACAGCGGAAGCTTTGCCATGTTGCACAAAAATCGGAGCCAGAGCCTGCGCAGTAGGGAGCAGGGGGACCCTTATATAACGTCCAGCCGGGTCTGGTGCGTCCACTAAGCGCATGAGATACTGTCACGGTTTGGTCCACAAAAATGTTAAAACAGCATTCAAACGACACAATAACTTAACAAATCGGCACATTGGGGAGACATTAGACAAAGAAAAAGCACCTATTACGACTACATGTTCTTGTGGGAAGAATTTATTGACTTCATATCTTTTATTTATTTATTTTATTTTAGATTTCCCCCCCGCCCCCATTTTCTCACAATTTGGTAGCCAATTGGACCCCTATTCTAATTCAATTCCCCCTGTGTAGCAACCGGTAGAGAATAGCCGCTACACAACCCTGTCAGCCGGTAGTAGGAAGGAGGGCGCCACGTCCTCTTCAGGGCGCGACTCCTCGTGCTCCTGACCATGATTCCAACTTGGCCAGGGCCGTTCTGTGCGCAGCGATTCTTTCCGAGCCCCTCCCTCCACCCGGGAGCAGCCACCAATTGCCGCTCCCACAGGGCACCGGCCATGCTCGGATCTACCATGACCGGTGCGCGAACACCGATCCTCGGAGCACAACTGCACCGACTGAAAGCCGGCACTTTTACCGCTGTACCACCACAGCGGCTTGACTTCGTATTTTGACCGCATTTGATACCATTGACTTGCATTGAAACAGGGGCCTGAAAGACCTATACTGGAGCCAACCGCAGTGGCGCTAGTGAGCAACGTCTCTGAGCCCTCAGCCAAACCAGGAAGTGAGCTTCAAAAACGAAGCCCGGTTTTGGCCCCCGAGACTGGACTGACATCCATCCTGGTAAACCCTCTCCTCACCTGCACAGACTTGTAGGAGGTGATGAAGGGCAACATCAGGTGGAACCCAGGGCCACTGGTGGTGGTCAAAAGAGCGCCCCCCTCTGGTGAACAGACAATATAGCAGCAGCATTAGATACAATACAGCAGCAGCCATACCACCATGTACCCTTCTCATGGCTAACTGTTGAAGCTAAGCGCCATAACACCCTGTACCCTATTCAAGGCTAACTGCTGAAGCTAAGCGCCTGTATTACCTTGTACCGCTCTCATGGTTAACTGCTGAAGCTAAGCAGCCGTAGCACCCTGTACCCCTATCATGGCTAACTGCTAAGCGCCTGTATCACCTTGTAGCACACGTAAGCTTGATGGGAGACCTCATGTGATAACACTTTATGAAAGAACAGGGGCAATAATAACGGCGAAAACCTTCACTTCAGTCGACCAGGTTATAACTACAAAAGTTACGAGTTCTCAGTTGAATTACCTGGTTAAATAAAGGTCAAAACTAAATAAACTGTTTTGCTTTAGTGTGAACTCTGTCCAGAGTTAAACAGACTTAAACACCAATGTTGAAGAACAGCAAAATGGGATTTCTAAAGCACGTACCTTTCCAATTACTCCATAATAAGCTACTAAAATATTCCTTTATGAATGCACAAAATCTGGCAGTACACGTCAACTCACAGTGAAGTACTGCATGTTACAGTCCAACTCTTCTGTGCTTGCACTAAATCACCATATGTTGTACAGAGTTTATTGTTAAAGGGAGATGTTTATGCAGTGGACTTTGGAGTTAGCTGACCTGTAGTAGACTCCAGTATGCCCTTCCTCAATCTTGTGGACAGCAGAGAAGAGAGCGGCTGTCCCAATTGCCAAGACAACAGAGGCAATGGCTCCCAGTTGTGTCATTCTGGGTGGGGAGAGAGAGAGAGACTGGTGCACATAGCCAGGGTGCAAAACTAGCCACGTGCTGGTAAAATTTTGATTGTGGCTAGTAAAGTTTTTACTCTAGCAGCCACTTTGGCAGGTAACCAACCCGGTTATATTATATTGTAAAAGGTAATGTGGCTGGTAAAATGTTGAAAATGGCTGGTGATATTTAGAATCCACGAGCCACTCTGGCCAACAGGTGAACATGTTAATTCCATACCCTGCACACAGCGCAGATTCAACTCAGAGCAGTTACAAATAACCTTCAGAAGACTGTCACGTTAGCTGCGAACAGATCATAACTTAAGAAAAAGAAACCGAAACAAAACTAGCTAGCTAGCTACACACTGGCTCAGTCTTTGTCTCTTCATTGTATTATTCTGCAAAAAGTATCACTACAGCGGAAGCAACGCAGCAACACATCCGTGACCCGTTTCTCTTATTACACAGCATGGAGAGCAATAACAGGATTTGGCCCTGACTGAGCCATCTTCTTGGAATCAAATCGCACCAACCTAACGTCAGAAGCTAGCTAAATAGGAAGTGGAAATAGGAAGAAATAAGAGCCAAGACTGCTGTAGTTTTTAATTGTCCTATAGCATCTCCCACGTCTTACAGTTATCATACTAACGCTAGCAAGGTAGGCTATCTACAAATTAAAGTTACCTGGCTAATTCCTACGTAGCTAGCTAAGTTACTATAACAAGCTAAAGACACGCTTAAATTTATGCTAATCTTGTGGTTACTTGGTGTTGTGCTATGCCTGGCAACTAATGACAGGCATGGCTATTTAGCTGGCTATTTAGCTGGCTATTTAGCTGCCGAATGCTAGCTAGCGCTGTGGCATACGTCGCGATTAAGTTTGCCAGCAATCGCAATGCCTAATATCACTTGGAATGTTGGCTAGCAAAACACAACACCCCGTCCGGTCAGCTAGCTGGCTTGTAGGAAACACAACACATAGCTAGCTAGCTAATTAAGTTGGACACTACTGTAATTTTCCACCGGCAAATTTTTAGACAAAACAATTAAGATCATAGCTATATTGTGCCCATGTTTTTTCTTACCTGTGCCGTCACTTTGAGGTCTGTTTAATGTACGAAAAAAAAAAATACACCTGGCCGAACAGATTCCGGAAACGCATGTTCGTGTTTTACGTCATCAGAGTGCACCCTGAAGGTAAAATGCCCTTACTTCAGTCCATCATTTGAACCATGGAAATGTGGTTTTACATTTAACCGCCAGAGGGCGACATAGACAATATAATCTTGACCAATTCATGCGGGTGCACGATGAGCCGTATTTTCCTCGAGGGCCAGACATGTAAAAGTTACCGATTGCTTCATAATGTTGCGCCAACAGCATATATGGAACTCTTTTGTGTAACTATTGCTTGATTACGGAAAAAAATCTATGGTGGTAACTGGCATCTATTATACGAAATGCATTTTTTTGTTGTTGTTTGGAACCCGAATCAGGGGGCTAGGATCCCTTAGTCAGTTTTGAAATGCATGGAAAAACACTTTACAGCCTTATGCATAATTCCTTCTACGCTTACACTGCTCAAACCGACTTTAATCTTGTTTTTACCATGTCGTCCTTTCAACATTATTTCACACAGATTTAACTTTAATACTTGTTGGTTACATCCTGTTTTTAGTTCCATTTTATGTTAAGAACTTTTGGTTGCAAAGGTTGTATGAAAGGTGCTCTATAATAATGTGTTTACTATTATTAGTAGTAGTAGGCTATTCCTGAGAACTCAGAGTATTCCAGGGAATTCCGTTTTATGGAAATACTATATATATAGCCTATATATCCCATTCTATATTTCAACAGAGGTTATTCTACATTTTAATGAGGGGTTGGTTGTATTCACTCATGAAGTAGGTGGTGTAGAACTCACTGACTAAATATCTTTATTATGGGCACTCATCAGTGACTGAAAACAGTCAACTAAGAAAGAAATAGCAATAACCTTTTTACAGATGTAAGCTTCTCCGTCTACAGTACCATAGTAGAATATGGTTGACCAGGTTACCTGATAAATTCAGTATTCCCTTTGTGTTTGGAGCGACGGTGGCAGGTTTAAGTCCTGCAGTTACCGAAAGAACGAAAAAGAATGAACAAAAAAAACAGGGGGGGGGGGGGGGGGGGGGTCTGTCAGAGTTCATTAAGTATCGAGGGAACAACGCTGAAATTGGCAATGCTACCCGCACTGCGCAGCACTGCCATTAATCACGGCTGACAAGGAAGTGGGGGTTGAACGGGGGGGTGGGGGGGGAGACTGCCAGCAACTCTGTTAGCGATTATAAGGCTGGTCCCATGGAGACACGGAGGGGTGGAGAGAGAGGGAGGGAGAGGGAGAGGGAGAGAGAGAGAGAGAGACAGAGAGAGAGAGAGAGGAGAGAGAGAGAGAGAGAGAGAGAGAGAGAGACCTGCGCATAGTTCAGAAACGCCACACTCCCTTTGTCATAATATCACTTAACCCACGGTAATAATCCCAGATACGAATGACAGACGGAGACTGAGGTGTTTTTTGTCGGTCGAACTTTCCAGAATGAACGATTTGCGTGCCTTTCTCTGTCTCTAGCCTACTGTGCTGTGTCCCCTAGCCCTGAGGTTCGGACTGAGCCCAAGACGGAGACAGAAACGGACCCTTCTCTGTCCTGAGTTTACCGCTGTCACTCCCTGAGATGCGGGGAGGAGGATGACTGCAGAATATTAAAGTTTGGCGGTGCCGTTTACACACGGCCTTTACATTCGCCACAGCAATTTGCCGATGGCGAAGCACGACGTCGCGAGTCTCAGCGCGAGTTCAGTGCGGCGACACTATCTCGAGCCCTCTTCCAGGGTGTGCGTTCTTTGCACTGTGCTGCCGCTGATGTGGAGAGCTGACTTGTCTCTGCTCTAGCACAGGAGTTGCGAGTGCCTGGCTGCTGCTTCTACTGTGTGTGTGTGTGTGTGTGTGTGTGTGTGTGTGTGTGTGTGTGTGAGTGAGAAAGAGGGAGTGAGAGAAAGATAAGAGAGAAATAGAGAGGGAGGGATTCTTTTACATTCTTTTCCATGTCTACTTTGCCTTTTCTCCCTCAGTGCCTGTGAGTACTCATGGCTACTACCACAAGAGCAAGAGAGAGAAAGAGAGAGGGAGAGAGAGGGAGATCGAAGTCCCTGTTAAGTGCTTTGCTCAGAAGCACGTCCTGGCCTCATTAGCTGTCAGTTGTAACAATAGTGAACTGGCAGCAAAGACTGCTCTGAGTCTCGCAACCATAAATCACCGTCTGACAGCCAGCGTGACAGGCTGGGAACCAGCACACATGCGATCTGCGCTCTCTCCCACATTCAGCCCTGCAAAGCATGCTGGGAGACGGGCGACTCGCACTCTCTCACACACTCAAATATGTACACACACACACACACACACCACATACAAAACACTATCAAATCAGTACTCCGTGTTCACGGGGGGGAGTGTTGAAGTGTTTAAAGGGCTTTCCGTCTTCAATGCTGGTTCCATACAGACATTTTGTCAAAGGCAATGTGAGTGTGTGTATGTGAGTTATACTGTATATTATGTTTGTGTGTGTGTGTGAGTGTGCATGCATG
Organism: Synaphobranchus kaupii; assembly: GCA_029718625.1. Taxonomy (NCBI): domain Eukaryota; kingdom Metazoa; phylum Chordata; class Actinopteri; order Anguilliformes; family Synaphobranchidae; genus Synaphobranchus; species Synaphobranchus kaupii. The sequence continues at coordinate 57,567,437 of CM056382.1, forward strand.
TGTGTGTGCATATATGTGTGTGTGCATGTGTATAAGCGCATATATGTATATGTGTGTGTGTGTGTGTGTGTGTGCCTGTGTGTACATTTGTGTGTGTGTATGAGTGTATGTGCGTGTGTGTGTATTGTGTGTGAGTGTGTGTATTGTGTGTGAGAGTGTGTGTGTGTGTGGTACTTCAGTCCATCATAGTGCGTAGGGTTAGAGGCCCCGCCCTCCTTAGTGCCGCCCAGCTCCCTGTCAGTCTGTCTGTGTGCATTAGCGCTGGTGCTGGGTGGTGTGGATGACATCGCCACAGAGGAAGGAAGCGAGAACAAGGCCTTCAGGTCATTAATCACAGCCCCTGACACGCAGACGTGGGGCCGGGACCCCCCGCCCCCCCAAAACCCACATCTGCCTCTTGCTCCACTCACAGGAGAGGTGAACCTCCTCTGGCCTCTTTTCCCCTCCTCCTCCTCATTCTCGTGCTCCTCTGCTTCTCCGTCTTCCTTTCATTTCTGACTGTGCCCCGTCTCCTCACTGGCACTGGACTGGCCCCCGATCTCCCTGCCCCTCCCCTCTGCCCACTCCCCCCCACATTACCGATTCTGTAGGCAAATGTCGAAACATGGCAACGTGTAAGAAGCACACGGCCGTGTTACCTTAACTATTCGTTTCTGTTCCTTATGTTCAGCCCCCCCCTCGGTGAAAAGATGCATGCTGGGTACTTTCAGCATGTCTGGACCCCACGGTCTGCCCTGTTCTTTCTCCTTCCGGCCCTGTATCAGGGAGATACACCCAGGACTGCAGGTCTGTTCCTGGGTGAGCTCGGTGAAAAGTTTCCCCCCTCGTCCTTCCTAAAACCACAGATTCCATAGACACACCAGATAGTCAGCTTCTGCGTTCCTTACATCCTCTCTGCTTCTTAACTGCAGGATGTTCCAGTGCAATATTACAGTACAGAATGTGTCACAGTTAGCCTAGCATCCTACATAAGCACGTTTTATGTCACCCTGTATAATGCGTATCCATTAGCCAGGTGACATTGTTGGTTATGTCACATTTGGTATAACATGTTGCATAAGTAGGTGTTATGTCACCCTTTATGAATCATGACATTTGCTTATGTATGAAGCCATTATGTTGCATTTATGAAGGTTTTATATATGCTATATAAAGCCTTTATATAGAGACTTAATTTAAAGTGTGACCCAGAACTGTAACACAATGTAAGAATGTTTATGATGTCATAGAAGGGTGCAGCACAGTACATTAATACCACAGATTCTATAGACACACCAGATACTCAGCTCCTGTGTTCCTTCCATCATCTCTGCTTCTTAACTACAGGAGGTTTTGGGTTGTGCTTCGATGGTAGGGATGGTGAATTTGCGGAGTTGAGTATCTGGTGAGTGTAAAGAAGCACGGCTGCAGCTTCCCCCTGTTCCTGCTCTGCTCTTTCCTATAAACATTTTCCATATGGGTGCCTGCTTGCTCTTCCTTCATCTGAAGATTTACGAGAGTGTTTGAAAGAGTGTGTGGGTGTGAATGTGTGCACAGTCACATATGTGTGTGTGGTGTGTGTGTGTATGCATGTGTGTGACTGCGTGTGTGACTGCGTGCGTCTGCGTGTGTGCGGGTTCTGCAAGGTTAGGCAGAGTTCACAGAAGGCCACATGGAGATGAAAAAAGACAGCGAGGAGCTGGTGGCTAACATGAGGTTCCAGTAAAGGAACACATTGGGATTCACAGCTGTTCGCCATTTATGAGTCCGCTTCCCATAAAGAGTGGAACTGCAGCAATCTGTGGCCTCGCTTCAGGGGTATTGGCCAATCCGAAAAGGCCCTATACTCTCCGGGCCTTCACAACCAAGTCCAGACGGTTAGTATGGGCATTGCAGACACGCCCTGCGTAAGCTCCGCCTGTAATCTCTCCCCATCGCTCTGTTAAATGACACGAGGGAAAAGACCGTTGTTCTCTTGCGCAGTTTTTGTGTTTTTTAAAATTATATTCAAGTCGTGGAGAAAATAAATAAGGGAAATAGAGGTAGTTACATGGCCCTAATTTGTGGGATGTGTCCACCAGCTAGCGGCTCTCTGAGACGCTGATCCGATGTGGTGGCCGGACTGAATGACTGTGTACATCTCAGCTACCTTTGTGCCATTGTTAGTGTCCTCAGTCAGCCATATGTCCCGCTCTCTAATGCATTGTTTTTAGCTGAGTCTGTCTGAGCCTCTGATGCTCCTGGCCTCCCACACAAAAAGCAAAGAGAGAGAGAGAGAGAGAGAGGGAGAGGGAGAGGGAGAGGGAGAGAGGGGGAGAGAGAAGGCAGGCTTCAGCACTTTACCACTGGAGCAGAGGACAATTAATCACTACAGAGGTCAGTCCTGACAAGACCAGCTCTTTCTTTCTTTCTCTTTCTCTCTCTCTCTCTCTCTCTCTAGGTGGAAGAAAGCAGCAAAGCAGAGGTTTAGAGTAGAAACAAACCAGTTTACTGCCTATCTGTTCAGGGGCGAGCAAGAATCTGTTTTGTGTGATGCCATCACCATTATGGGTATTTTACGACAGGCATTTAAGTAGGCAGCCGTGGCAAGGCAAGGACCCGATGTTCCAGCAGATCTCATAGGAAGGCCTGCAGCCTGCCTGCAGCATTCTCTGGTACCGATTTCCCGTGCAGGGTCCTGGCTATATGGGCGAGGCTGTGATGTCAGTCGCCTGATTGTGTTTGACACCTTAATTTGTACCTGGAGTGAGGTTAAAAGGCTAGGACAAATAGCGAGAGGGAGAGAGGGGAGTTTTTTTTAATCAGAGTAAATAGGCTGTGTCAGCTGGTGACAAAAAGGACCGTGGCAATTATCCTGATAGCTGGGGTGCAAAAAGGCGTTAAACTTTAGAATTAACCCAACAGGAATTCTCCTCCGCTCAAAGGGTCAGTCGTGTTCATCGGTGCACTCCCTTGTTTTAGTGGGGCTGTGCCATTGAGGTGGTGCGCGCTGTACCTTTTATCCAGTACTTTCTAAAAATACAAAAACAGCAACAAACATTTTTTAGCTGCTCGCTCCCTCCCTCATTAAGGGTTTCATTAGGTTTTTTTTTTTTTCAATGCGATGCAAAAGTATGCAAGAGTCATTCCATTAATTTTCACTCAATCCTACTTTCTCTGACTCTCTCTCTCTCACTCCCTCCCTCCAAATTTCCACCTCGCCTGCTCGTAATGTTCCGCACCACAACTCCCCTTACCCCCCACCTTCTCCCTCTCTCCGCTACCCCCCCCCCCCCCCCACCCCTTCCTCTAACCTCACTGCGGCCTCACACACAAGCCCTGCCATAAATCAATGGGCAGAATCATGTCTGCCAGAGAGACTAAACAAGAGCGTTTGTGAGGATTTGCTCTTGCCCATTAATCATCTTGGCAGTTTGAAAAAACACATTTCCCCTTTAATGGCTGTATTTGGATAATCAGGCCTGCTTCCCTCCCTGCCTGACTCCCTTCTCCTCCGCCTACCCTCCTCCCTCCCTCCCTCCCTCCCTCCTCCCTCACTCCCTCCTTCCTTCCACCCCCCCACGCCTGAAGCAACACTGTGAGACAGCTGGGTTAACTTACCACTGAGAGAGAGAGAGGGAGAGAGTTCGCTGAATATCCTAATGAGGGTTCCAAAAAAGTTTAAAAATAAATTATTATTGGTTCTATGAGCAATGTTTTATTTCCCAGTTTGTCTCTCACTTTATAAACTCCTAATACATCAGCATATGGCAAACACACACACCATATACACATACATTATTATATTATGATTAATAAATTATGTATATCCTGAAAATAACATGTTTCACATGCCTGGAATACCCACAGGCTCTTGGAACATAAGCACATATATGTTTTAGAGCGTGCTAGACTGCAGCCATGTCTGTGATTTGTATTGTACATATGACCCTTTACTACACGCACCCTGCACTGTGCTACATACTTGTAAGCCCTTTACACGCTCTGCACTGTGCTACATACATGTGACCCTTTACATGCACTGCGCTATGCTACATACGTGTGAGCCTTTACACGTCCTGTACTGTGCTACATACATGTGACCCTTTACACGTCCTGTACTGTGCTACATACATGTGACCCTTTACATGCACTGCGCTATGCTACATACGTGTGAGCCTTTACACGCCCTGCACTGTGCTACATATGTGTGACCCCAGTACACGCACTGTGCTATGCTACATATGTGTGAACCTTTACACGTCCTGCGCTGTGATGCGATATGACAGGTAGGCTTTTGGGCCCAAAACTGCCTGGAAAACATTTAGTTAAGCTACCACCAAAAACTATCAGCTCCTGCCATTGGCTGCACCCATTTCAGGGCCGGATCCACATTACGATGCGATTCACAAAGCGCCCATTGGTGGAACATGCAACTGCACTGTTAGGGAAATGGAGACCACACTGCGCTATCTGGGTCATGAGTATTGAATTATCTTCATAAATTTGTCAGCATCAAAATATTTTTTATACAAAGTAGAAACTTGGGAAAGGGCGTGTCCGATTCACAAAAAAATATCGCATATTACCACTCGCAATAAGTGTGAATCTTTGTAAGACAACGCTCTCTCAAAAAAAGTATCTTACGAAGGCTGATCTGATAGCCAAAACATCATGTTTCGTAACTAAAAACATGACATATCACTGCAAACTATCTGGGCGTGGGTTGCGCAGTTGAACTTGATATTCATTGAGATTTAAGTGAATCGGTGGCTAATATGACACAGATAGCATTTACAGCTGTTTTCGCAAACAATGAGTGCCAAAGGCGCTTGCTATTTTATTTTCCACGTGGGTCGACCCCTTCGATCCGTCTGGCTGCACCGGTTAGCAGAAGTGCTGAGGAAGAGGGTATCTTTTTCTTGAGGAAGCTGTCAGCACGGCCCATTCATCACTGAGCAGGCCTTGCACTCTGTGTTCCTTCCTGGCTAAAGGTCTGGTTGCTCTTTCAACTGATGCCCTCCAAAAGAGTTTTTTGGGGACAAAGCTTTATGCTAGAAGTACAGATTCTGCATCCCCACCAGACACTGACTACTGAAAGCCCTGACTCCCTAAGCGTTGGACGTGAAACATTACAATTCTATGAATGTTCTCAAAATTCACCAAGGGGGGCAAGGCCAAGTGCAATTCTGTGGCAACTCCTGTTACCAGAACCTCCTGTAGTTAAGAAGCAGACAGAATGGAAGGAGCACAGGAGTTGATTATCTGGTTAGTCTAGAGAATCTGTGCCACAGCCTTCACTGTAATTTATAGAGGGTCGACCATTTTGGCATGTTGCTAGCAAGGGAAATATGTTCAGAAACTTCAATGTGAGGAATTTTTCTGCAAATAGCTGTGATCTCAGCTGAGCTCAGGTTAGGTCAGAGGTCATATGCTTGTATGTATTCTGTAAGTATATTAAGTAGAACCGTAAGATTTTTCTGTAGAGGACATAACATCTTTCACAGTTGTGCATCCTTGTTATTAACAAATTGTAATTATTCACCTCATAGATTTTCCTGGATTCTGCTTATGGCTAACGTTCTGGATGCAAAAATAAATAAATTAATATTTTGCCTTGCAAAAATAAATAAATAAATAAAACTAATAATAAATTATAGTGGGTGCTAATTGTTAGTAGCGCACGCATGCGTATGTTCTGTGTACTTTTAATGAGCAGCCCAACCGCTTCTATGCCTCGCTACTGTGTTTGCTATTGTAGTATGTTAGTCAGTACACTCTATAGCTGGGTATAGAATGAGATCATTACTGTATAAAGAAGAGGGAAAAACATTTATGGGAAAATCTTGAGATGAAGAACTATAACGACCGTAACCTCGCAGTGCGGTGTTGGAGACGCGGTTTGGGTCAGTGCTGGGTAGCGGTTGCTGTCCATCTGGATTACGTTCATTAAAGACTGAGATAGGACAGAGACGGAGCAGAAACATTAAACCTTAAAGAACGAGCGGTCGTGAGCCAAACCCCCCTTCTCCAGGGGAACGCACTGTCACCCGGAGTGCGTGGAGAGAGCGGCTCTAACTGCGCCTTTTCCCCCTGCCAAGGCACGTTTTTTTCCGTGAGCGCAGCTCTCGTGACGCATTAAAGCCGACGTCTCCGCAGCGTTCCCCCAGCGCGCGGACAAATCGGACCCATCTGAGGTAGAGCTGCTGCCTAGCGCATTAGCGCAGGGTCGTAATCGCGTAGGCCTCTCTTTCTTCAGTACCGTGGGGACGGCTGTGTGTCTGTCCCTACACAACTGCATGTCAAACCTAGCCCTGAACTCCAAATAGAGAAGGGAAGCTCAGCGGTTATTTGCCAGGTGAAGGGAGTTTCATTTTTCAAGGGAGGAAGTAAGAGGAACTTTAAAAAAAATGGCTGTATGACATTATGACTAACGGTGTGTCTTCAACATCTGGGTCGCTTTACTATGTGGTAAATGGAGGAGAGAGGGGGAGAGGAGAGAGAGTGTGTATGACGGAAAGAGAGAGAGAGAGAGAGCCTGTCACACACAGGCCAGTGTCTGTGTGCTTTTCCATTTGTGCCTTCCTTCAACTATTTCTTGAGTGACACCCTGTGTGTAATTAGAAGCAGTAGTTTTGGAAAGTTGTGGCAAACTCATGCACCTATGTGTGTGTGTGTGTGTGTGTATGTATATATATATATATATATATATATATATACACAAATGTGTGTGTGTGTGTGTGTGTGTGTGTGTGTGTGTGTGTGTGTGTGTGTGTGTGTGCGTGCGTGTGTGCGTGTGGCTATGTCTTTATCTCTCTCTGTGCCTGTCTGCTTCTCTAAAGTCCTGGCTGTCAAACCTCTAAGGCAGTGTGTGGACTTGGCATCTAATTGAGGAATAGTCACACACCCTGTCATCATTAATCACAGGGGCTGTCGTCTGTCCGCCCAGGGTGCGCGCTGTCCCGTGGTCCCGAGGCGCCTGGAGCACGACAGGAAGTGACAGCAGGGGGGACGCGCTCTCAAACGCCCCCCACCCCACCCCATCACCACCCCATCCCACCCCACCCCCCGCACATCCTGCCTGGACAACATGAAAGGATGGATCAACCTCACAGGTACAATCTTAACCCCCCCCCCCCCCCAAAAAAAAAAATGTGGCCCCTTACATCCACACGGTGCCCCCAGTCTCTCTTTCACATCGTGTCACGGTGATTCAGTTCCCATCCCTGCTCTGCGTGTTGTCTTGGGGACTAAATTAACTGTCACACACAGACACACACTCTCCTCCTAGGTGTCAGCAATAGAGCGTTTGAGTGTTGATTCAGCTGGAACTGAGAGAGGGGGAGAAAGATGGATGGAAGGAAAGATTGATGAGGAGGAGGAGGTGGGGATGTGGCAAGAAGGAAGTGATGGATTAGTTAAATGAGTATGGATGGGTGACAGCAGTGTTAATTCCTCCTCTAAAACAAGATGAGAAAAGTTTTTTTTTTTTTTTTTTTACAACCAACCACCGCACACAAGCACACACACACACACACACACACACACACACACAGATTCCCCCGCTGTCTCTTTGCCCTCTCTCTGTACTGAATCACACTTCCTGGAATGTCTCCCTGGACAGACATGGCCTAGCAGGCCAGCGCCACACTCAATCACACGGCCTGACACCCACTCAAGAAAAACTGTAATTTACAACAAAGCATCTGTGTTTCCACTGGGCCATTTTAAGCACTGAGAACATAAATACAGCTAACCAAAAAAAATAAAAATAGACTACGGTTAAAAAACCCCCACCCTTCTAGCTACAGTATCTCTCTAGTGTAGTTTCATAGGGGACCTATAGGTGGCGATGCAAAACCACACAGTCTGAAACGTCTTGACAGCTAACTAATAAGTGCAATGATGAGGTACAACCGATGAAAGTTCAAACTTCCATTAGTGCGTTCTACTGTGACACAGGGAGGTCGATGCTCGCCTCTGTTCATGCAATATTAAACATGCCACCCACCCAGTCCTCGCAGACGCACTGATACTCTGAAACAGAGGATGACATTGAAATCTCTCGCAGCTGCACCAGTGTAATGTAGCTGTTAAAGGACTAGGCTTGTATTCGGTAGGCTCTGCAGAGCACATAGTTAAGCAAGAGCACATTGGCCCTGAGCGCATTATTTCAAGACGCTTCAGTGATGGTAACAGTTGCAATGGTGCAAGTAAGAAAAAAATAAATTCAAAAAATACTGTGTACTTTGTGTGTGTGTGTGTATTGTTAAACTAATGCATTAAATACTGTATAAAATGCAAGGGAAGGGTAATATACCGTATAAAATAATGCAAAAACAATGGTATTTCATTCATAAGAAGAAACAGCCCTTATATTTAGAACCCAGGGGGATAACTCAAGAGTACAGACTACAGTCTCTTTTCTGAACACTTACATTGAGAAAAAGATCTGCACTCTGTTTTTTAGTGAAGATGAAGCCAAAACATCCAGTTTAATCTTTTAGCCTCATCTTTAACTGTAAGTGTTGAGTGTGGAACTTTTTTTTCTGAATGTATTTAATGAATCCCATAAATTTAGGCTGAAAGAAGAGAGAAATCCACATCTATTTTAAATGAACTTAACCAAATGTTTAGCTCAGTTACAGCGATTTAACTCAAGCCTGAGCCCAGAGTAACCCAGCAGCCCAGATCAACACATTCCCTTCTACACACACACACTCCCTAAACCTGCTGCCCTGACGACCACACCGTGCTCGTGGTGGGGTGTCGACTCTCCAATTACACCCCAGGAGCGAGGGTACGAGGCCTGCCCGGTCTGGCAGGACTTGCCGTGACCTGAGAGGGTGATAGGTTTTGTTAACGGCCCTGTCAAGTTACACCTGTACCGGGAACTCTGCTGTCTTGAGAGCTATTAAACCCACAGAGAAAGAGAGTGAGAGAGAGAGAGAGAGAGAGAGACAGAGAGAGATAATGAGAGAGAGAGAGGGAGAAAGATAGAGAGGCAGAGAAAGAGGAATTGAGCGAGACAGAGAGAATGGGGCAAAGCAGGCAAAACTCACCTCTGCTGACCAGCTATGCCACTTTTTGATGCATTACAGCCCTTTTTATTCTGAGCCAATCAGTCAGAGAGGGAAAGAGAGAGATGGAGGGAGAGAAAGAAGAGAGAAGGAGACAGAGAAAGAAGAAGAGAGCAAGAGACACAAAGTGGGAGAGTGAGAGAAAGATTTGAATTGATTTGAAAGGAATTTAGCAAGACAGAGAGAATGAGAGAGAGACAGAGAGAGAGGGAGAGAGAGGCAGAGAAAGAGGAATTGAGCGAGACAGAGAGAATGAGAGAGAGACAGAGAGAGAGGGAGAGAGAGGCAGAGAAAGAGGAATTGAGCGAGACAGAGAGAATGAGAGAGAGACAGAGAGAGAGGGAGAGAGAGAGAGGCAGAGAAAGAGGAATTGAGCGAGACAGAGAGAATGAGAGAGAGAGAGGGGTTTGGGTCTCCTGGGTCATTATTAAAATCACAGTGTCCTGTGCTTTTTCACGGCAGCACAGAGCCCTGCGATGTGCTGAGGTGGCGTTTCACTGCGCTGCAGAGGAGCAGGAGCAGCAGGAGGAACAAACAGGCATCAGCAATTAAGGTGCACCCCCCCCCCCCCCCTCTCTCTCTCTCTCTCACTCTGAGACCAGGCCAGATCCTGAGAAATAACCTCACAGCTGGAGCCAAACAACACACATGTGCGTATGCACACGCACACACACACACACACACACACACACAAGCACACAACTAGCAGGGATACAGCAGAACTCACTCTGAACACGGAGCACACCAGTATAGCAGTACACCTCATCTTGGGTCGTAGCAGCACCACTCAAAAAAGGATTACAGAGCGCCACATTCCCCCCAAAAACAAGGACCTTCGGACGTGATTTTACAGGGTTTGTTTAACACAGCCAAACCTCCACTGCAAACCCAAAGCCCAAAGGCTGACACACGCCCCTCAAAGTGATCAGAATCGCACGTTCCTCAAAACACCATCGTTTGGCAAACGAATCGATCGGCGCTAAAGTAAATAACCGACGCTCACCCTGCCCCCTTCAACGGCTGGCGGCTGCCATCAGATAAGGCCCGCCCTCAATGACTGCCCGTGTCGTGTGAGTGACAGGACAGAGTTGCCACGGCGACAGAAAACCAGTGATTTACCGCAGAGAACAAGACAGGTGACGGACGGACAGGTCGATAGCGGACCTTCCCGTTTCGCTCTTGGAGAGAGCTGCATGCACAACCACACTGGAGGCAAACGACACGGGTGTCATTTGGGATCTGTCCCGAGTGAAAGCTAGTCGATACGGGAGGCGGCAGTTAGAACGATTTGGAAACACGTCAGTTAATGTTCGTCTTGCCTGATTACAACGTAGCCCCAGACCGTTCTCCTCAGGCTATCCACAATGCCACAGACACAGAGACTACAAGCATAACACTGAAAGGAAATGAACAAAAAGCCAGAAACGCATATTTTAAATATAATCAAGTATCATTTATTTAAACAAAATAAGACCTTGCCCTGCGACTGGACACCCCCCACCATCGCTGTGCGTTCTTTCAATTTATTTTATTATTTTCTCCCCGTTTTCAATCACCCTCTCAGAAACCTCTCAAGTCTGCTGACGCAATTACATTACAAAAAATATTACATCTCTTTATGCGTTTTCTTTTTCATTATCTGCTGCTTAAATCAAAAATAAATGGCATTTTTAAAGCCCTGTCAGTTGGGACATGCATGTCATCACCCCGCCAGAAGGAGGCGCTGAACTGCAAAACAATGGATTTTAAAAAAAGGAAGGAAAATTCAAGAAAATGAAAAAAAATACAAGTTTTTTGGTGGAAGAAAAGAGAGGGGGGGGGGGTTCCTTATTAAGAAGCTTGCAGTTCATGTTTGCCATGTTGCATACCACAAAACTTTCAATAAAAAAAGTGTATAATAAGCATAATAATATTTTATCATTATAATTATAATAATAATAAGAAGAAGAATTAAGAAAAATGCATTTTGGATAATAAAATTTTTTCCCCAACTTGAAAGCCAAGCGCTCCATTGAAAATAAATACACTTTATCAGTCTGGGAGAAAACAAAAAAACCCCAACAAAAAAAAATAAAAGATAAAATCTAAATTTTAAAAACAAAAAAAATGAATCCCACACACTCAAAAGAGTCAAACTCGCATGCGACCATCTCTACTCAGAATTCATCCACGCCAAGCATCGCCGGGATTTCTCTGTGGGACCCGCCCATCTCCGGTGCTCGGCCTCATCTTTGGGTGCACCCCGCCCTTTTGGGGCGTAAGAATCCCAGCGGAAGAGCAAGATGGCGTCCCGGCGTAAGCAGCCTGCAAAGCACAGTCCAAAACCGCCGACGGTCTCGCCCCCCACGCAGGCCCGGGCTCAACCCGGTACGGCTCGCCGGCAAACAACCGGCGCTTCCCAGCATCCAATAGTGGACCCCGCTCCGCCCGCTGCCTGTCATTGGTAGCCTAGCGCGGAGGCGGAGCCTAGCCTCTGGCTGTAGAGGGCGTAGGGGGAGTAGTAAGGGGCAGAGGGCCTGGAGGGAGTGCATAGGGAGTCCCCCGGCGCCCGTGGGGAGGTGGGCCTTGCCATAGGGGTGGTACCAGGGCCAGGCCCAGGCTGGGAGGCGCCCGTAAGGAGAAGGAGCCGGGGGAGCTGGGAGGAGGGAGATGCAGGTGGCAGGAGGCGGCGGAGGAGGGGTAGGCGGAGAGGAGCTTACCGCCGTCCAGGGCGGAGAGGGCGGTGTGCGTGCGGAGGTGAGCCAGCAGCTCTTCGGAGCAGGAGAAGCGTTTGTCGCAGGGACCCCCTGCCGAGACCCAGTTACAGGCGTGGGGGGAGGGGCTCGTTGTTAAGCATGAAACCGTAGGTGTAGAGGGGGTGGGACAGGGAGGGGGGTGACGCTGGACGACAGGGCGTTGGAGGTGCAGGGAGTGCAGCGGGTGGGTCGGGTACACCAGGGGGAACCCCGATTTCAGGGCAGATGGGTCGTGGACGCAGGACGTGCAGTTGCTGCACGCCCAGGTGGGGGGCGTTGTGGTACGTCAGGCAGTAGGGGTCCCGGCACAGGCCTTGCATGAAAGAGGGGGGGCGAGGCGCCCGTGAGCGGGCTGGAGCTGGGGTGCTTTCCCGCCACCCCCCATCCCCCCTCCGACCAGGGCGGACTTGGTATGATCCAACCCATGCACAAAACTGAGAGGGGTAGCCGGCGTAGGCCCCCACGATGGAGCCGTGGTACCCCATGCTGGAGGCGGGGGGAGGGGGAAGACGGAGTGGCCCGGTTTGAAAGGAGAGACTGGCGCTACGTGGCCCCCGGAATGCTGGGAGGTGTTCGAGTCGCCCTTTCCCGAGTCGTGGTGCGGGCTGCCGTCCGAGCTGGAGTTGCTGGAGTTGACGCTGGCGCGGGCGTGGCTGGAGTTGGCCTGCTGGGCGCCGTCCAACGCCGACTTGCATGGCTCCGCCATCCTTTTTCAGGCCCCCGGTTGGGGCTGTCCGTGTTGCCAGCGTCGCCCCCATGCCGGTTTGGGCTCGGCGTGCAGGCTCTGGGAGTGTTGGGCCTGCAGGGTCAGAGGGGACTGAGTGGCCTGTCTGTGCGGCTGCAGCTAGGGCGTGCTGCGGGGAAGACCCGGAGCCCGATCCCGACCCGGAGCCGGACCCGGAGCCAGTCCTGGAGTTGGGAGAGGCGGCGTGCGGGGGGAAGGCTGAGCAGGCGACCGCCCCAGAACCGCCGGGCACCCGAAACCCGGCCTTGTCCGTTCCGCTGTTAACACGCCGCTGGCCCCGTCCTTCCGGCACTCTCCGCCCACTTTGGAGTAAGGTTTGAAACTGGACTTGTCATCCAGGGGCTGGTGCTGCTCCCCTCCGAGCTTGAGGCTTGACCCAGAGGAGCGGCCGCTGACCTCCTTGTCCCCCAAGCTGTTGGAGGCGATGGAGCCCAGCTTGGTGGCGGGAGGCGGGTCCGGTTTGCCTATCTGAGAGCAGGTCTGAGCCAGCAGGGCCAGGGGACTCTTCTTGGCATCCAGCTGCAGGAAGTGCGCAGGAAAAGGAGATGGTAAGCAGGCATTCGATTCAGCGATTCAACCGACCAATCAAAAACATGTTGGGGACTACTGGATTGAACGTGGAATGTGCTGATCTGAATTTTCTGAAAGGATTATTATTTCACTTTTATTAAAAAGTTCACATTTAGTAAATATGAAAGTTAAAATATGAAGTTAAAATATTCTGGCATTGACTTTAATTTGCTTTTACAATTCATTTTAAAGTCTTGGTTGTACAAAAAATTATAAAATACCAAAGCTATTTCAAAAGTCAATATCAATAGAAAACTCCCTATCGGTATTACAAGGTGGAGTCATTACATTGTTAACCATAAATCAATCAAGCCATAAATCACATTTTGGACGGTTCGCTAAGGCATTATCATTAGTTGTGGATAACCTATAAAGCAAATACATGATAAGATATATGTTGCTTATCTGGGTTTGCGTAAGTCTCTTTGCGTTTGTCCCCGGGTGGTGTTACATGAGCAATGAGTATGCGTATGCTAAATTGCTCAGGAAACACAAAGTGTATGATCCGTGATCCAAGAAATTTGAGAGAAAGATAAACAAAAACGGCAAAAACAAATGAACTGGCTACAGCTCGCTAGACCGTTGAGAGAACGTGCCCTTTGGTGAATAAAAGCACGAGGAACTTCGTTTGAGGAACTTCTTAAGATAAGGATAAAGAAAGATAAGGATAAAGAATAAAAATATGATTACGTAATTTTGTAGAAAAAGGTTTTAAGGTTTTACTATATTTGAGTTTCAGAAGAACAGCTCATAATGCAAACGTAGCCTACGTGTGTCCTTATAAATAATAATAATAATGTAGACTTCTCTTCGGACAATAATAATCGTGTTGTGTCGTAGGCTACATTGGCACAGACGCAGTGAAAATGGATGTCGACTCACATTCGAACAGAAACAAAAATAATGTAAATGATGTTCTGTACCGCACGACGATGTCAGAAGAGGAATCTCTAGGGCGAATCGCCACTGTCGATCTGGGAGAACATTGCGTAATGTATGCTGTATTTCCGAGTGTGAAAAGTACAAACGTAAACGAAACTATGGTCACCATTCTATCAGTGTTTTTAAATGCACTATTATTAATCACAAAACCAAATACACTTTAAAAAAAAAAATACATATCTGATTTTCTTTTACCGATTCTAAGTAGTAACCTAAGCTATGTTGGGCGGACAGACGTTTACAGAAACAGACAGGTAGATATACTCTCAGAAAGTGTCTCGATCCCCACAGGATATTAAATAAACTAGGGTAAGGCTACCGTAGTGCTCGGTGGGCGCTTTTTGCTTGTTCAGATACAGCCTACACGGACAGGTTTATGCTTAGAAAAGTTTTTTTTTCCCTCGAGGTACACAACAACGCCCGGTGAAAGCCGCAGGATCTTGAAAAACGCAATAACATTACAATCTGGTGACACTTTTTGGCGGCGTCCGTGCCGCGATTCATCTTTGTGAAAGCCATGCAAGAGGTATTTCAAAACGATTGCTTTACCAGGCAAAGGTAGCCTATAGTTTAACGAAGAGAAATATTACGCCATCGGAGAAGGCAAAATGGATACTTTACCTCAATGCTTACTGGCGCAGAGGTCAAGGGCTGGAGGTAATCCGGGTGCAGCAAGTGGCTATGCGCGGTCAACATCTTGAGAATCCGAATGGGTAGCCGCTTTGCCTGGCGAGTAGGATCCGAAGGAGAGAGTGCAGTCACCGCAGGTTTTTTAGTACCGAGGTCCTTGGAGGAACACTCGCGTTTGCTGCCGTCACTGTCGCCGCTGGTGCGTCCGGGTGTCTGACTGCCTGTACGTGCTTGAGATTCACCAGGAGAATCGTTCATTTGGATCGAGACGGAGCAGAGTTCGGGCGAGGGCAGCGGTGTGGAATATTTCAGAAAGCATTTATGTACGCATTACAAAATCAATAAACTGTACGCCCTTTTGTCGCGCCCTTTATTTTTATTTTTTGTAATCCAAGCGAAGCCTTCTTTCCCTTGCGTCGTCCCAACAAAATCAAAGCGGGTGATTGTGTCTCTAAGCAGTAGAGTAACTCTCTAACGTCTGCGGTTCATCACTCCCAACCCCGATCCGTCTTCTCTCCTATTTATTTTTCGGAAAAGATACTAGTCTCCGCCGTTGCTACTGTCAGGAAGGAGGAGGAAAGAGGAAAGAAAACCCAAAATAGAACAGTCTACGAGCGGAAAGACTGAGAGAAATATGGGATAGGGGAAATTAGAAAAAAACAAGAAATCCCAAAACACGGATGTCCGCGCCAGATACGCATAGGCAGTCCCAATAGCACTCCGTTCTCTTTCTCAACGCGCATTCCTCTCGACCATGAACACTTCAAATATTGTAGATCTGAAGGAGAACTTCAAAGCGAACAACCGCTATCCAATCCTCGTAGCCCGCATCTGTAATGAGAGGGTTGGCGCTGGTCCCTTTAGGGCGTGGCGTTACCCCCCCCCCCCCCCCCCCCCCCCTTTCTCTCGCGTGCGCGCGCGCTCTCGCTCTCCTGTCATTAATGATCTGTGGTAGCCTAATGCTAAGGATATATGTCTTCAGTCTTCAGAGATGTGCGGACCACAGTTTCTTCTTTAATCTCACATGTTCCCGTGGATATTTCTTACTACTACGATCAACTTCTTGTTAAATGCTAAAACACTGCGATTAATGTTTTTATTTTCATTCCATTGAGCGTACACCAAGTAGGCTATGCTGCGTCTGCTTGCCTTTCATCAAGACTGTCAAACGCGATGGCACTCCGACACTATAAAATGGAATCCCTTTAAGTGAAATCGAGTAATGACACTCAAGTGACATCAAAAGATTTTGGCTAATATGTATTTATAATAGTGGTAGGTCAAGGGAGTTATTGGTAACATTGTGTCAAATAAACAAAAAATATATTTTTGGAATAATTATTTTATTTTACCCGGTGCATCATTTTATATAAATTTTATATCCAACAACATTTTCAGTGAAGCCTATTGACCAGCAAGAGCCATAGGAATTTGTTGAACGGTAGCCATAAAGTTCACAATGTGTCAGTCGAGTCAGTTTTCTTTAGCCTAAATATTAAATCTAATAAAGCAAGAACGATCCCATATTCAAGTCTGCCTATGATACTGGAATGTTAATAACATTATTGCATTACTGCCGACTGATTCGCCAATGAGGTAATTTTACTAACCTAATTATACGATGAATTGGTTAAATTACTTAAAAATTACGCCTGACAGGACCTATTACAGGGAGCTCGGAATTGTTGGAGTCGTTGGAGCTTTGATGCTCAGAATGCTTTAGTCTCAATTGTATTAAACATTTGTCAAGCTTAATCCTTAATAACCTATGGGCGAAATTCGGAATAACCTACACTATGTATGAACAGACCTCCCCCACAAATGCAAATCGCCTGTGCTTCAAGGCATCCACATTAATAATAATAATAATAATAATAATAATAGGGCTGTATTTACGGAGAAACTCGCAGATAACGCCTGTTTGTTTTTGTTTTGAAGAGGCATGTCAGCATTAGTTGAGCGTGCCATTCTCTTGTCCGTCAGCTGGGCGTAATGTCACAGTTACCACACTGTAGCCCTTTCTGTCAGCATTTTAGCTCTGCTGACATGTGACGGGGTGGGCGAGGGAAGAAACTCAACAAGGATTAGTGTTCATTTAACCTATCATTTGACTTTGGAATGAAAAAGTTCTAGCAATTACCAAGGCCAGCAAAAAAAATGTATATTATTTGTTATTGAAGCAGTAAGCAGTGGAAATACAACCTTATTCAACCTGGTCACATTACACACTGTAACTTCAAGGAGAACTGAGCACCCCATAGTCACACACTTACAAAAAGACTTCTGTACATTAAAATAGGTAATTTGACATAAGGCTAGGTGGCATCGCACAAAGACAGCTATTGTGCACTTTGTCATCCCTTTGCAAATGGTCATATAAATTATAGTTCATCACTATGTTCATTCAAGTATTTATTAATTACTTTATGCTTCCAGTTTTATGCTTTAGCAAATTATGAAATGTTAGAAGAGTATATGGTGCATGTTTAAAGTTTAAAAGGCCAAATATTAATAGCAAGTAATTATGGGAACATTGTGTACAAACAACAATAGTTGACCTTGCCAAAGCTATTTCAAACGTGTTCACAGCAGAAGAAACGTGCACAGCTCTCCAGCCCAATCCCCAAATTCTTTAGTTATACAGGAATTCTGCCACAAAAGCCCTGTGACCCCTTGGTCAACATTCCGAAGGCCTAACTGCTTTTCCAGCCTGCTACTCACTGCGGTGACAGTGATGTACTGCAACAGTAATTCACAGCTTTATAGGGGGGACGTTGTCTTCCAGTTGGGGAGGTGTGCGTTTGCGGGTGCCTCTCTTAAACGGGTCGGTCCTGTCTAGGGCCCAATGCGTTGTGCTCAGGTAAATCACTGATGAAATTAGAAGCTGCCAAAGAAACCAGACGGTGATTATATGACCTGTAAGTTGTCAAAAAAGATCGGCCGCACTGCCATGTTAAATTGGAAAGATTTACTGATTTTGTTCAAAACACACTTCCTCGCTTTTTTTTCTCATTTAAACATATACAAGACCCTCAGGTCCTATCAGTCACAGGCAGTGATGGGAAGGGGGTGGAAGTGCAGAGGTGGTTCTGGAATAATCTGAAGGCGTGGGGTCAAAGTTCAATCTGCACTGAAAAAGTCTTCCTTGTCAGAGGCAGTGATGGGACACAGAAACAGCCTGTTCTGGGCCAACTGGGGGTGGGTGGGGGGGGGGGGGGCAGTGGCTACGTAGTCACAATCCCCTAAATTTTCTCAGAAAACGAACACAGCTGTGTGTGGAATGCATTCGCCATTACGGACATTAACGTCGGCCGAATGAGTCACCTGGTTAAGTGGCACCTGTAGAACGGCTCAGCAGGTACGAACGTGGGTCAGTATGCTGACATCAAAGCTGACACTTCTGTGAACCGCATGTGCCATAAAAGCAACACAAGGGACGGTTTGAACCACTGACCTAGGGCCAGGGAGGGGCTGCTGATAAACACGCACTCCCTCTCTCTGTTGCTCCGGCTCTCAGTCACGGAGAGTGGCTTTAATGATAGTGTTGGGCTCGAGGAACAAAAAAATCCCCTCGAGACATGTGTGTCAAGCACAAGAAGGGATTTAAGCCCTACCTGGAACTCCTGTCCTTCCCCCTTTCCAAACAGATGAACAAAGACGTGTTGCAGACGCGCTCAAATTACAGCATGTCCCGCACAACCACCAAAATGATAGGAATTTTGGAATGGTAAATTTGCTTGACTTGTGTTCCAGCAAGTCAGGGAATAGCCAGGTGAATCTAAGATACACGCTGACAGTGTCCATTAATCTGCATTTATCTTCTGCCTCTACTTGAGCACAATTATGGGCCTCAGAGTCATGGAGCCTGCATGTGCCAAAGACTATCAGCAGCTGTAAACAGAGTGGTTCTTGACTGCAGTGACTTGTGCCATTTGTCCACTGTCTGGCGTGGGAGCTGGGGGCGTTAGGGGGACAAGCACGGTAACTCCTGTCAATAGGTCAAGTGTTTGACTTGTCATTATTAACATTAGCCATCACTTATCATCACCTACACAGAGTCACAAATGCTTAGGTAAACCCATAAAAATCAAGGAACCATAAAAATCAAGAAGCAAACCTTTATACGTAAAAGTTTAGTGTGGCGTGATCTTGTCCTCTGCACGCTTTTTCTGAATTTAACTTGTGAGCAGGCAGGGACAAACAGCAACATTGTAGAGAGCTGAGGTGAAAACGACACAGTATAACATTCAGGGTTAAATCAACACTGATCCAGTACATTAGTAGGCCTAAATATATAATTATATAATATACATTTTATGAGAGTATTTGATCCCTACCGATTCTCATATAACACAGTACTGAACATTTTATTGTGTTGGCTACCCGTCCAAACCACTGTACAAGATCCTGGCCATTGGTTGTATTCGTGTCAGCTTGTGCTGGTATGGCATCCTTTTAATGATTAACTATTTTAAGATTTGTATTTTCAAAACTTTTTTTCCTGTATAAAATATTGATCTCACCTTGTGATTTATTTCACTGTAAACTTCAGATATTCATAATAATCCTGTCAGTTTGTGACAGGAAACTAAATGACAAGGGTGACAAGTTAGTGAAAACAACTTTGTGGGTTTATCCTGAAAACCACCTTATGAATACGCATTGTCCCAATCACAGGCCAGAGATGAAAGGAACCACAGAGTTCAAAGGGGTAAAGTTGGAAGGTGATGTTTGAACGTTGGAATTTCTCTGTAGGTGGCAAGGTACCGTTCAGGGCCATGGTATTAGTCATTGTTTTATTACCAAAACAATAATGACACTGTTAACTTAGTTTTACAGTCAAAGCAGAGATGTATATGCCTACAAAAAAGTAAGCCTATATACCTAAAGTTTCCATCAAAGAAAACGTATCCTCAGATTTACTGAGTATCCTGTCAGCCGCTAGACCATTCTATTTAAAAAATATGAAACACTGCGCAGTGCAGCAGTTTAACCGAAACTTAAATTGATTCCATTTTCAGTTGGTTTCGTTGCAGCGCGTGGGATGTCAACTAACCCTGAAAAAGGAGTGGAAAAGGGAAAGGGAAAAGTCGCGGGGAGGATACGGCTGAGAGAGCAGAAAAAGACGGAGTAGGCGGGAGTGAGGGAAAAAGACACATAAAGAAAGAGACTGAAGGAGGGAGGTTTCCAACGGGGAACAGTTCCCTTCATGTATCGCCTTGAAGTGAGCCGTTAACAGCTGTTCTGGCGTGTCGATGACTGATCGCCGTTTCCTGTTGTTGATGTTTTGAGGGCAGGTTTCCCGTTGCGAGGCCGAGCAGTAGCATAAATCTCCAAGCCCGAGAGGCGGAGTCGACAGTTGCCAACGCATAACTTCATCAAAGCGAAGTTCTTTAGCAAAACAACGGTCAAACATTACGCCAGAAAGGGGCAGACACTTTTTGTGAGGAAGGACCTCACAGGTTCCTGTTATTTATAGACCCGGTGAGTGTCATAAAGGATGTTTTCAAAGCAGATACATTCATTCAAATGTTGATGACTGCAATACGGTCTCATAGCCGACGCCCGAAGAAAACGTAGGCTACAGCATTAACTATATAATGATTAGGCCTATATAACTGTCCAAGTTTGACAGTAGCCTAATTGTCAAATCTAATGGAGCGGTTATGCATCACCATCGTATCTTTTTACAAAATTTCGTTAAAAACAGTTGTGTAACTTGTGGTTGAAGTGAATTAAGTTAAATGTTTGACACGCGACTATGTTCCAGATGACATCGGGTGGTCCGACAACACCTGCCTGTGTCAAAGCCAAACGGTTCTGAAAAGCCAGACACTAGGCCTACCTACTCAGGTGTGGTGTGTGTGTGTGTGTGTGTGTGTGTGTGTGTGTGTGTGTGTGTGTGTGTGTGTGTGTGGCAATTCACATATGAAAAAAATATATATACAAACTCCAATTCCAAAAAAGTTGGGACAGTATGTAAAATGCACATAAAAACAGAAAGCAATGATTTGTAAATTCACTTTTACATGTATTTAATTGAAAACTACAAAGAAAATATATTTAATGTTTTACCTTATCAACTTTGTTGATTTTTGTAAATATACGCTAATTCCGAATTTGATGCCTGCAACAAGTTGGGACAGGGGCAAAAAAAAAAAGTCTGGGAAGTTCAAAAAACACTGGTTTGGAACATTCCACAGGTAAACAGGTGATGCTATCATGACTGGGTATAAAAGGATATTAAAAAAACCTCTTTATCTTATTTTCAGGTAATCTTACAAGCAATACTTTAACCTCTCTGCATTTGAATGTATCTCTATGGGAATTGCGGGGTGGGACTAAATTAAGCTGTAAATTACACGGGAATAGTATGGAACCCATGGTTGGCTAAATGGCTATAAGTCACCAAGGGTCTGAGGTATCAAACAAGCCTCAAACCATCACTCTGCTGCCAGATATGCAGTAGATATGGATGGATCACTTTAAGGGTTTTTCTCCTGGCTTATTTTCCTATTGAACTCTATGGAAAAATAAGTCAGGAGAAACAACCCTTCAAGGGATCCCTCCATATCTACTGCATAACTGGCAGCAGAGTGATGGTTTGAGCCTTGTTTGATACCTCAGACCCTTGGTGACTTATAGCCATTTAGCCAACCATGGGTTCCATACTATTCCCGTGTAATTTACAACTTAATCTAGTCCCACCCCCCAATTCCCATAGAGATCCATTCAAATGCAGAGAGGTTATAGTATCGCTTGTAAGAGTACCTGAAAATAAGATATCAAGAGTCTTTTGATGTCTTTTTACAGTCATGATAGCATCACCTGTTTACCTGTGGAATGTTCCAAACAGGTGTTTTTTTTTACTTCCCAGTCTTTTTTTTGCCCCTGTCCCAACTTTTTTGAAACGCGTTGCAGGCATCAAATTCGGAATTAGTGTATATTTACAAAAATCAATAAAGTTGATATGGTAAAAACATTAAATATATTTTCTTTGTACTGTTTTCAATTAAATATATGTAAAATATAAGTTACAAATCACTACTTTCTGCTTTTATGTGCATTTTACATACTGTCCCAACTTTTTTTGAATTGGGGTTTGTAAATAAAATGTATTTACATCATTTTAAATAATATAAACTTTACAAGTCACATCACTTGTTACTTGTGATTTGCCACATATAGGCCTGTGTGACTAGTCATATAATTTCAGGGGTGTAAACATGGGTGTTATGTGTTGATGAAAATGCCAGAAAACTTGCAGTAATTGTGACTAATTAGGTGTCTCAGTGGAAACTTCTGGAACTTAGTAGGTCACAGACAGTGGCTCCCAGGCGAGGGTATGAGACCCTCGACCTCCTGTACGCATGGTGCCATGTAGATGGGTAACAAATGCAGAGCAACACACCATTCCTGTGAATGCATGCATTCCAGTTTAAACCAGCCCGATGTAATGGTGGACCTTGTGTCCAATGAGGAGTCCATCTGGTGCTGTTTCTTGTGCTGCACTTAAGAACAACTGTAGACACCAGAGGTGCGTTCAAATTCAGCGAACAATAGGCAAACTATTTCAAACTTTTTTCCGTGTTCGCCGCGAACGTTTGCAAACATAAGCGAACGGTCTGAAAAGGTAGTTTGCGGTGAACAAAAATGGACGCTGGACTGAGGGAAATGTGTTCCCAGATGGCGATTTCAATTGAAGATACCTAATGCAAACAATTTGGAACGTTCTTAAAAAGCCGTTCAAATTTAACCGTTCAAAGAAAACATGTTTGCCACGCACGTTCGGCTCTGTTCGCTGAATTTGAACGCACCTCAGGTTGAAAATGAATATTTATTTACTAATATTTATTTATTGGCCAGAAAATTTATATAACATCAAATAACAATGCAGTGTATCCCTTACCTAGGATATCGGGGGACATTATTTAAGGTGAACAGTAAATAGGAACAACACATCAAATTTTCCTTCACTAACTCTTGATTGTACATTTGATGCTTGCATTCAGTTTAAAGTTTTAAGTAATTTTATTAATGGAGTCAAGGTGTAACCAAATCATAAAAAATATAGATTTAGTGCGTGCCCAATAACAAGGGGGAAAAATGACTATTACTATGTAAAGTTGACAACGACTTTTTTGAAGAATGAAACCTAAGACTAAATAAAACACTTTTTTAAGGTTAAATTAATGCGATGCAGTAAAACAGTCTTTATGGAAATGGTAAATGGATCATTCACGTTACATCAACAATCAACATGACTTCATTTGCGGTTGTGTCCCAGGATCTGGGCTATAGCCCTGTCAGAGTAATCCTAGTTTTTGTTGTTTTTAAATGTGCTGTTATCATTCCTCTTTTACACTACTTTGATTTGTATTTAGATTCCCAGGGTGATAGATGATGTGACTGTCAGAGAGAGAGGGAGAGATAGAGGGACTGGGGGAAGAGAGAGGGAGAGACAGAAGGAGATATATATATATATATATATATATATAAAGAGAAGGAAAAAGGAGAAGAGAAGAAAATACACATAAATCACTTCCATTTAATTATCTGTGACTGATTTATGAAGTGTGTGGTATGGGAATGGAGGCTCAGGGCAGGCACTAAGCCGCTGTCTTGTGTGTTCTCCAGAAATAATAATAATATAAAAAAAGAAAAACAAGACAGGTTTATGGGGTGTAGCTGACATATGTGAGTCACCAGCCCTGGTGAACTGTAAAACTGGTTTTTCTCTCTATTCAAGGCCTTTTAAAGTCCCGGCGCACAGTGGGATCGGAGAATTGGGAGTCTAACGGTGAAGTACACGCTGAATACTGAACATAAAGCTAGCTCTTTCTGTGTGTGTGTGAGAGAGTAAAATGTTCAGTGTTAATTCAACTCTAAAATGTTATAGCTCTAATATGTCCAAATAGGATCAAGTGTACTCTGGCAGACTATAATATACTCTTAACAGAGGTGATTTAACACTGAACATTTTGCTGCATGTGTGTGTATGCGAGAGTGTGTGTCTGTTTTCCACTACAGGATAATTGAACACAAGACTCAAGTACTTCAATGAATTTCCAAGCTTGACACCCAGTACAGTAGTTCTGCACTCTGTGCTATGAGTACAGGAAAGCTGTAGGGGATACAGTCAGAATATGGGCCGTAAACTCCACTCAAAATGGATGGCGTGTCTGCCCCGCCATCAGAGAATTTATTTCTTTCCTTTCAGTACACCTCAGTGCTACATGACCTCTGCTGACAAGCTTGCATGTTTCGGCTGAGTGCAAACCAAAAAACAGCCACCCAAACATGACACACAAGTATGTGGGACACAACCACACATGCGTGATATAGTCATCACAAACAGTAGAAAACTTGTTTAGATGCTGAAGTGATAGGCTGGCATTGTGGGAAGAACTGAACACATGCTTTTTTTTTTTTATCAAAACATTAACTCGCCATGTGACAAGAGAGAACACACACGCACACGCAGAAACACACGTTGAGGTGTCCTCTCTCTATTTCACACAGTAAAGCCCTTCAGCTGCGTACCCCTTGTTTTCTATCTGCGCTAATAGATAGACGGACACAGATACGGTCTCTAGTGTGGATATTTACATATTTGGGCAACCATATAATCTCTCCCACTCTTGCGTGTCAGTCACCTTCTTGGGTCTGTGTTTGTCTTTGTCCTGTCCTCTCTGCCCACCTGCTGTCTGTCTGCTTATCTACATGGACAATGTGGCTGCCGCTAAGTCAATGTTCCTTTTCACCATTTATTTTTCTCTTAGACTTCATTCATAGAAACACTTCACTAATATCACGAGCTTGCTCAATCTGTCACTCCCTGACACACACGCACCCATGCACACACACACATAAGCAAGTGAACCATCTCTCTCGCACACACACAAGCAAGTGAACTATCTCTTTCTATCTCTCTCACACACACACACAGGCACAGGTTACAACACAGCAGCTATTGTCCTCCGCATGTATAAGTTAATGGGAGTGGATTGCGGGGAAATGCCCAGAGAAAACCTCCAGCGCCCAATCAGATCGCTGTACACTGTTGTGTGAAATTTCAGCTGACATCAAAAGGTGTTTTTTTCCCCTCCCTGTAGAAAGGCCCTTTGCTGTAGTCACAATCAGCTCATTCAACAGAGCCGTGACATGTCCTGTTTATGAGAGCCCCTTGTTAAAGGGGGTGCTCCTTGGCATTCCACACGCTTGTACGCTCACTGTAGCTGCACTGTCACACCAGAGATCCAGCTTCCTTTTTATTCCTGTCTGCACATGTACACACACACACACACACACGCACACTGCATTTGTGAAGACGAAATGGTTAAACAGAAGCACTGAAATACAACTTTTCCACATCTGTACGCTAAGCGATAACAGTAATCTCCTCATCCTGTGTCACATTCCTTTTACACCACGAGGTTGTGATCAGATGTACACATTATATCATTTTGATCAAGAAGACACAGTGAACCTACGATGGCACAGGATGTAAAAAAAAAAAAGAAATACAGCAAAACAACAAAAGTCCCTCTGGTCATGTGATCTGGATAAATGAATACAGGCAATGATGTCATCCCCGGCACCTAATTACACAAGCAAAACCCCTACAGACTCCACAGCAATCTGAAGCACAACAGCACATTCCTTTAAAGTAATAAAATGGCCATAAAGAAAATCACACACATTTTTATCCCCACACCCACCCCCTCCCCAGGGGAACGATAACCAGCACAAGGCCGTCCGCAGCGCTGCCGTTGCCTCACTCTGTGTACATCTGTACGTCTTATATTATCGTGTAACATTAGCAACAACCTCGGCCAAAAAAAGACAAAATGCTTCATACGTTTTATTTTGTTACTTTGCATACCTCTGCCATGTCGTACCGAGGCTAAGCAAAGCAGTGCTGTGTTTCAGCACCTTGCTGTGTGCCTCATCGAATGGTGTCCACCACAATGGCCGTACACAATGCCTTTGGATGGACACTTGCCCTCCTTCCCTTACTGGTTTCTGCTGGTGTAACTTTGCTCATTAAGGTTATTGAGAGATCAATACTGGCCTTTTTAAAATGGACAAGCTGCTGGAAAATTGATGGTGACTTGGACACCCGGGGGCTTGGAGATAGTCCCTCCCATTGTCCTTTAAAAGCCCAGTCCTTTGACAGTGTCAGGGCAATCCGTTACCATCGATCTCCACGGTGTTGTTACGTCTTAAACAAAGATACAAAGGGGAAACCGATTCCATTTTAAAGACAGGTTTGTCTCAGGTTGAAAGCTTCCATTGATTTTTTTTTTTTTAACCCCACTACAGGCTTTGAGACAAAGTGATCATATTGATAATTTGTGGCAGTTACCCTAAATGCTGGCTCTCATTTCCTCGGGTCCGTGATTATGGAAGGCAGTTAAAACCTTTACACACATGACCGCAGGTAACTAGGATGATCGTCTCAGAAAACCCCCCAGGTTTGGCGTGCCATTCACTCCTGAGTGGAAATCATCTTGGGCCTAGTCTCAAACCCAGCATGTAAAGTTTGAGTTTTGAGCCTGGTTTGTCTGCAGTCTGATTGGTTCTATTGAGTGTTAGCCAGCATAATGCTATAGGTAAGTGGGCAAGTTGGCTTGACTCCCCACCTTCAGTTGGAGCTCTCCCCCTACACAAGATCATCATTTGTTAACTGTACCATTGGTTAATTATCAAAGTACATCCCTAGCTGGATTTTGAGTGCGCTCTCACAAATCAGAGTGACAGCCTGGTCCTGCTCAAAATTCTGAACTCAAAAGTCCAGGGCTCTCACCCTTATTGTAGGCTATGTATAACCTACATGTAGAATCTTTGTCAGTCATTGATTACCACCTTTCAACTGCTGAGCTCGTCGGTGAACAGGTTTGTCCTTCAAAAATGAAGGAAAGCAAATGTGAAATATTCTAGCAATCAATCAGGGTAAATTCACAGGTTTTATGTAGGTTAAAAAACAATGCGTCTGGTGTGCATTGACAGTTTATAATCCAGACAGACGGTCTACTTTATGCGACAAGTTGATCCCTCTGTAGCTACATCAAGCCGGTGGCCCCAGGCTAGCTTTACATTAAACAAGAGTGCAACGAATACTGCAAATGCATCACCTAAAAATTAAAGCCGGAGTTGAATTATTTCAGTTGTCGCCCGGGGGGTGTGCGGATTCGCATGTTTAACCAGGTCATACTGTCTTCTGTTGCAAACTGAGTGGCATTTAGAGTGCACGCAGATCTCAAAATAACTAACTTGCTATCTAGAGAAATACGCAGTTCTACATAGTAGTTTAGTTATATGGCTTGGGAAGGGCAGATTACATTGATTTAGAAGAAAAACGGAATTTATGCTCAGTTGTGAGCATAAATCATGTTTCTAATGATGACACAACGCCAACGAGCTAGTGAGCTTGCAAGACGCAAGCGGCAGTCATTAGCCGTCAGCGAGCAATAGGTTATTAAGAAAGTAGCAGTGATTATCACTAACTAATGTGCCTTAATAGCAACCACACAGTTCGTTTACACCCTTTTAAAACAAACAAAAATAAATAAATATATATATATATATAATACTAAGTTACAATTAGAAATAGCAATGTTACGCAGATAACCAGAAAACTGGTTGGTAAGAGTCCAATACGGTGAACTGCATTGTCACAATTTCACCAACTAGGCTAATCGGTATAGACTGGAGAGTGAGGTGGGCTAAACTATGATTTTGCAGCATTTATCTTTTATTCTGAAGTCAAATAGCCTTTATCCGCTTTTTTGTTTTACCCCCACCTCTTCCGTTCATGCGAAAACGGAGTAATAAGTCGGAGAAGTAGGCTCGTGCCAAATAATGATCTAGGCTACTATTAGCTATGTGTGCGGGACATATTTGGAATTTAAATTGGTTATAGCCTTAGATAGTATGCTCCCTTAGTAGGCCTACAGTTTGTATAATAATATCGATTGCTGTTATTAGCGAATGTGCGTTTCAGTTTTTGTAAATGATAACGCTATGAACACCAACACAATCCAATATTTGTCCGCACACCACACACGTCTTTCCTCTCTTCCTGCTCACAATTTACGGCAGCCTGTCAAAACACTGTAACCGAAAACAGTGCAAATGATTATCACCAAGGTAGCTACGCATTTGCTTTATAAATGCGTATAACATAGGCTACAGTGATGGTTTTTAAAACGATAAAGTCGTAAAGCAATGGCGTTGGCTACAAAGAAACAACGAAAGCAGATCAGTAGCCTATCACGTAAACGGTCTTCGACGCGTTGCGTCACATAATATTGTTTTCCATTTTCACAATTCCCTCAAAGTGCTATAATGAGCCCCGGAGTTCAGACGGTCAGAAATAAGTGTTGGGTTGTGAGAGATTTGGAGCGAATTCTTCGTTGAGAGAGTCACCCCCTCCGTCCGCAATTCTTGCGAGGGCGATCGAGGAAGTAAAGGGAAGGAAAAGTTGGGCACAGTGGTTCCTGTCAGTCATCACGCGCCAGAGTGAAAGGGGGGGGGGGGGGACCCTTGGCGGTCGCCGTGCCTTTGATGTGACGACGGATAGAGGCGCTCAATTAAAAGCCTATCAACGTGTAAGTAAATCAACGCCTATCAGCCTTGTCACATCAAACAAACGATTATTACAACGGTCCGCCCACCCCATTAATCTCGTAGTTCGCGTTTGACAGCTCAGGGTCGTGGCGGCGTAGCACAAGTCCCGGAGTGGAGTTTTGCAGTAACTAGAGGGAACACTGAGAGACAAGCATGATAGTGTTCCATTTTTCATTGTTTCACGTCAGTCTACGATTAACGTTAAGGGATAATAGTCATTGTTTACCCATAGTAATTCTATGCAACCAAATAATAAACCTGAACAAAAAATAATACACAAAAAATGTTCAGTGCTAATTCTGTTCTAATAGAGTTTAGATGAGTCCCATTAGGATCTCTTGTACTCTGTTAGAGATAAATATTACTCTTATCAGAGTTGTGTCCTACAAATTAAACCATGCACTTTAACAGCCACATTTTTGAGTGAGTATAATATAATTTGTCATATCTTTTTCAGTGCTGTCCTTGGCTGTCGGTCACTGACCCAGCCACACCTCAAGCCCCCCTAAATTTCTATCATTCCATGAAAATTTCCACCTGCCCTGGGTGTGATCACTTTTCCTTGCACTTGGCAGGTAAAAGTGTCAAATCCTCACCAGAATGCTGACAAAACAAGGATGGCGAACTGAGTGTATTTCAGTTGAGTTCGGTGGTAGTTATAATTTGTGCCTTGCCGTCCTTTTTATAAAAACCACTGTCAAATTTATCTCTGTATCTCAGCATATGTAGGGGGCCCCTGGGCGTTAAAAATAGGGCAGGAGACTAAAACCATGTTCCAGAGGGACCATAACGGTGAATAAGTCCTACTGTCTTGGGCCCTGTTCCTCATAGTTTGCTAACTAAGTTAGCTGGCTAACTGGCTAACTGTGCTGAGTAAAACCCGGAACAGTGTTTTTGTTAGTTCATGTGTTCTATATTCAGGGTTTTTCAGGGTTTTACTCAGCGCAGTTAGCCAGCTACCTGTGCTATCCACATATGAAGAATGGGCCCTGGACTGCCTTCCAATTGACTTCCTCATTTGTATCACTATTTTCTGTCAGAAAGGGGGTGGAAGGAACCTTGGCTGTGACCGAATATAATCCCTTCACCCCTTTGAGGGCGCATTTTCTCGTCAAAAAGCTTTTGAGTGGGTGACTTTTTCTCACAAATGAGAGCACTTAAAAGCCCAGGATGAAACCCTTATTTCCAAGGGGTTTTGTTGAGGGGATTCAGCAGCACACTCACATGCACTCATTCCTCACAATTTAAGGAAGTAAACCGGAAGTAACTACAACTTGTAGTACAAGAGCGGGACATATTACAAACTACTCTCCTTTTATTTTTGTTAATTCTATCTGCATTCATAATCTACACTTTGTAACCATTGTAGTATGTAAACTGATTGATATTCTCAATTTTAAAAAAAAGTAAATATTATAAACTACTTCCTCACTAGTTTGGAAAGAGTTTTGCAGGATTTATTTTGCACACTGCTTGCAAAGTGAGGGGAGAGGGCACATAGTAGACAGGGGTCTGAGGGGACAGGGGGCAGGGAACAGCCCTTATCTGTCCCACTGGCTGAAGTCTTAAGTAGAAGTGTAATTTATGTAACAGCTTCTGCGGCCCTGTCCCAGGAGTTACAGACGGAGGTAATGCTGTTTACTGGAGGAACATATGAAAAAAAAAAAAAAAAAAAGATTGATGGGAAAGGTTTTCCACGTTTTTCCACCTCATTTTTTAATGCAATATATTACTGAGCTAAGTAGATGAATGGATGTATCCAGCTGTTGTTTGTAACATTATTTATTCCTCAAGACGGTTTTAAAGTTGGGGGAAAACACAGCAAACAACACTTTTTATGAATTGCCCGCTTGTAGGCAGGTATTGTAGGTGACTTTGTAAGAATTGGGAGTCTTGGCCATAGATTAGAAGCATTTGGCATGTAGCTAGCTATACATACTCAAACCTCAATCATGCTGTCGGCCATCTAGTTATCTGTATAATATCCACTATAACCCAAGAAAAATGTCATAGCTAGCTTGCTGACATGCTAATTAACTAGCCATAGCTGGGATACATATTGTTCTGTTCAACTTGTGCTAACATTAAAAAGTTAGTGTACAGCCCTGCTATACTCTTAATTTAGCTATGGTATGCTTTGCCAGTGGTCACAGACTCAATTAATCAACTGTAGAGTCATTCTGGTTGATGTTACGCTATATCAGTTTGAACAAATTTCTACAAAGACGACAAATACAAAAAAGTTTTTTTGGTTTAAACACATACAGAACACAAATATCACTTTATCACTGTATTTTAACATGTTTCACTTGAGTAAAGTCTGTGTTTTTCATGACTGACCATGAGTGATGTTACACAATATGATTGGGCATGAGATGATTTAATCTGTTGAATGGGAGTCTTTGATTTAAAAAACCACTTGAGAAAAACTTGGAAAGGAACTTGTGTCCCCTGCTCATAAAGAAAAAAAAAAACACCTTTGTGCATTCTGTATGTTTGGAGGCAGGAGTCAGTCTGTGCTCTTGACAAATAAACAAATTAATAACACAGTTTGAAAAATGCAGATGATCACGGCATAACTCTACATTAACTTGTGGTGACATAGCACTCTACCTGTACCCTGGTCACAATTTATTTTCCCCAGATGAATACATGCATGTGAAACAGTGCCATAACTCACACCTTCTCCCCCCCCTCCGAATATGATTATGCATGCCCTAGAAAGTCTCAAGAAACTGTTTGTCACCTGAACACGCATTCTCGTTTGGAACGTTCTCTAATGGCTGCCGGCCAGGCTGACACTTATGAAATATTTCCCGCACTGACCCCAGCTCCCTCCCGCGGAAGGGTGATTAATCCTTTCCACCGCAGACACCAGGAGTGCCTGAAAACAGCGGCGCAGCGAAACCAGATGAAAGATGATGCTCGCCGAAAAATCTTTAACAACATCCCCCCTAACAATCTATATAGCTCTTATTGATTGCAATGGGGATCACGTTGTCCTGTTGTTTTTTCCCTCATCAGTCTCTCTTTCTCCTCCCGTCTTCTGTTCTTCATCTTCATTCCTTCATATGTTTTTTTTTGTTTAAAGCAGAGTGCTCAGTTTTATTTAATTGTTCTTTTAAAAAAAAAAGAAAAGAAATCCACCTATTTATCTTCCCGCCACTCTTGGTGTAGGAATTACAAATCTTTTAAAAAGGTTATTTGGTGCCTAAGAGTTGCAAGATGATTCTGCCTAAAGGTTACTCTGCTGTGGCATCATCAATTACAGGTGACAGCAATTGTGAAAGGGAGAGAGAAAGACAGAGAGAGAGAGAGAAGGAGGGAGGGAGAGGGGGGTGAAGAAGTAAGCGCAGTTTTCTTTATTGTCCAACTTGATGAATGAGCTTCGGAACAAGGCAGAAAATGCATCATATCACCTTTAATGGCTGCACATTTCTGTAGCCATAACTCAACGTTTAAAAATAGAAAAAAGTGAAATATGGCATCATATATTCCCCCTTCTGACACATTTACGAGTCCACCCTGCAGTATAAATGCAGTGATTGCTATTTCAAAGTACCATGTCAGGCGCTGGACTGACTGCAAACAGCTGGCATGGGAGGGAGAAAGGGAGAGGGAGGGAGAAAGAGAGAGAGAGAGAGAGAGGGGGGAAAGGAATTATAGCCCTGGCAAAGTTAGACATCTTTTCAAAAAGTCTCACTGGCAGCCACAAGTTGCAGCATTTGTGCTAACTGTTATTAAATCCAAATCCATGGCCTTGTGATGGCCATTTGTTCCAGTGAACCAGCTGGAGGAGATTCCAGCCTGACAGGCCGGGCCCGTTGTAAAAAAAATAAGGTGGGGGGGGGGGGGGGTAAGGATCCAGACAACCGACGGAGAGGGATAGAAACACCAGCTCAATACATGTGCGTTTGGTTTATTTAACGGACTGTACCCCGCAACCCCACCTTTTTAAAATTGGGGGAAACAGCGCTCTTGGTCGTGGGGTCTGCGTTTCTTAAACAGGCGTTTGCATCCTTCTTATCCAAGACCCCCCCCCCCCACTTTCTCCTTGCTTATATTTCATCGGTGTCACAGAGAGTTACAGCCTTGCTGTGTTTTATTTTGTGATCTCGGTGTGATATATCACCCACCCCCAGAGTCCTTTCCACCAGAATAAGGACCTTAGCTGGGACAAAAAGGCGTGTCCCATTATCACTGCCAGAAGATCTGGCTTTGTCTTTACCATTTAGGACACTGAGGGAATAATTAAACAGGTTATTTCATAAGTATAATTAGAGTACAAGAAAAGTAAGTTTAAGTATGGGTGTCTCTTGTGTAGTTTATTGATATTGTTGTTATCATAAATTTACATGCTATGCCAGTGATTACTTTGGCAAGCATATGCCAATATGTGGTCCATAAATCACACTTGTATTTGTATTTGAATTTGAAACAAAGGACAAAATAAATCCCATTTTAACAACAGGCAGTGCAAACATTCACTCACTGGGTTTTATGGCTGTCTGACCTCTGCGGTATTCAATTGTCTTCCACCCATAGATTTTGTAGCTTTATATCTCTCCTATGTCCAACAATACATATGCCTCTCTATCTCCTGTCTCTTTCCCTTCCTCCCTTCCCTCTCTCTCTATATCTCTCTCTCCTCCCTCCCTCCCTCTTTCAGAGGATCAGTCTATTAAAATCTATTCTGGACTCGCGCCACCAACACATCATTTATTTAAGCTGGGGCCAAGGAGAATTATTGTTGTGTAAATCTTAAAGCCTTTTAGAAGATCAAAGTTGCCAGACATAAATCACAGTTCCTCACAAATCCAAAAGTCGCTCACTCACCCTCTCTCTCTCTCTCTCTCTCTCTCTCTCACGCATTCTCTCCTTCTCTCTCTCACCCTCTCTCTTTCTCACACACACACACACACACATGCAAAAAGAGGGAGGGAGGAAGGGAGAGGAAGAGGCCGTTCTCTCCTCCTCTATTTCTCCTGACAGGCCAAAGGAGAAGAGCGTAGCTCCATCCCTCATACCTTCTGTTTGTTCTTTACACCTCTTTTCGTCATCCTGTGTTCAACCACCACAGCAGCAGGGCTCCCTCCTCCTCCTCCACTGTCTTTCATTTTAAACTTATTCCCTCACTTTTCCTTGTCGCAGTTTACAGCTGCGCTTGGTGTTTCTCCCGCCTCTGCATCTCCGGCTCACTCCTGTGCTCTTGGTTCTCATCTGACGCCATTTGTGGTCCAGGTTGACAGGAGTGTGAGCACGAAAAAGTTATGTGTTGCCAGGCACCATTTGTTTTAAAAAGTTAGGAATGCAGTTTCTGTGTTTCTGCACAAAGAATGAGAAAACCCCATTTATTTTACAACGGTAAAAAGAAGCGCAATACGATATCAGAAGAGATACAGATATGTTCTCCTTCGCTCTAGAATTATAACTATTATGCATTTTTAAATTATCAGCATATTTTTTAAATTG
>CM056382.1:57601700-57609200 GCA_029718625.1 Synaphobranchus kaupii
TGATTTCACCTGTCAGTCTTTAATTGGATTAATTCTACAATATAACTTTTTTCTACATGAATCATTTGTCATACAGCTCATTACAGATTAAACATTTATTCTCCAAGAAACAATGATTCAGTAAACCTTTCTTGTTCACTCCATTTAAGTCATTGCATGACAAGAAGCACTACAGTACATGAATGAATGCGTATGCTAGCTACCTGTGCCATGTGCCAAAAGTCTACACCAGGGCTATGCCACAGTGGTCCTGCAAACAAGCTGCAGGGTTTATGGTGTTAGTCGTCACTTAATTAATCAATTAGAGAATGTGATTACACAACTACCTCACCTGGATTTTAATTGGTTGCCCATTTTAAGGTGTAAATAAAAAGCAGTAGGCCCACATCTCTTCAGGACCTGGGTTGCAGACCCTTGGTCTAAAACAGGGGTAGGGAACCCTGGTCCTGGAGAGCCGCAGGGTCTGCTGGTTTTTTGTTTTCACCTTAAATACAGCAACTACTTAAACCAAAGAAACCAGGTGAGGTGAGTTAGCTGTGTAATCAACTGCTTTAATTTATCAATTAAGTAGGGAGAAACAACTAAAACCAGCAGACCCTGTGGCTCTCCAGGACCAGGGTTCCCTACCCCTGGTCTAAAACAATAACTTGTAAAAAACCTGCCATCTTCTTTGCCTCATGTACAGAGTGGCTTTACGGCTGTTGATACTATGCCTAATGTATATTTAGATATTCATTTACTGTTATTATCTGATGCCTGCCTAATCCAGATTCTATTAGGTTAGGCTACAAGATGTTCAAATTGTTTCCCAAATTAATTTGAACCGATAGACAGAAGCACAAACAGTTGTCCCTTGCCAGTGCGATTGGCCAAATTCCTTCTGAATTTCAGATACGCTGGGCCCCCTGAAAGAGAAGGTAAATGTTTGTCGTTCTCAATCTTTCATTTGTCAACTAATGTGCTAACACACTGCGTCTGCTAGCTAACTGGCACTTAGTTTGTGTGGGGGGAAAAAAATGGATACATGGCATTATACATTAGGATTGTATTGTATGCGTGCAATTCGTACATTCACAGATAACTGTACATTCTGGCATAAATGCAAAGTTAGTTTAGCTATCTATAGCCATATCTGTCACTACAGAGGGTAGGAATAGATATTATTTAATAATAATAAACAAATAATTGGGAAAATTTGATGTTTAATCT
This sequence comes from Synaphobranchus kaupii, assembly GCA_029718625.1. Lineage (NCBI taxonomy): Eukaryota > Metazoa > Chordata > Actinopteri > Anguilliformes > Synaphobranchidae > Synaphobranchus > Synaphobranchus kaupii. Next base: position 57,602,910 of record CM056382.1, read on the forward strand.
ACCGATGGCATAATAGGTGTTTACACTAAGCCTCTGATGACATCGCTTATGGCCTGGTGTGTAGACCTGATTGGAAGAACACAATTAACTTTTTCTTGTTTGTGTCCTATGCTTGAATATTGGCTATTGGGCCAGAAGTTCATCATTACCCTTTATCTGTCTCAGTGAAAACACAATGGAAACCTGGGTGAACCCAACCCGTATGGCCTGTTTCTGGTGGAGAGTATAAAGGGTTAGGGTTAGGGATAGGGTTAGTGGTGGTTGAGGTTGGAATTAGGGCATTTTTCATTATAAGGCACTGGTGTCCTCTTGGGGTGACACAAAATTTGGGGCTTTTTAAATCATGAGTTAAAAGGATTTATTTAATTTTTTTGTCATTGTAAATAAACGGTTTTTGGCTGTCTTGCGTACCGTAAACGACGCATTTAATGAACAAAAATGAAATGGAGTCTTTTAAATGACTCCACTTCACAGATCACACAAGGAGCTGTTATTGTGACGCCTCGCCACCCCGAGGGGAGAGACTGCCGTTTTTTTCATGTGTGGATCCGCCAAGGCTTGCGTTGCATCGGCTGCCAGATCATATCGACAAACAAGGCTGACAAATGAGGAGAAGACAAAATAAAAGGGGGTTAGCGATAAAAAAATAAAAAAAATTTAAAAACCTGTGAAGGATTATCTTCTATTCGTGATCCCTGTGATGTATCAAAAAGGGGATTTGGTGGAAATCATTTGACAGGAAGGGATGTGATAGAAGAGAGACAGAGGGGGGAGGGTGTGTGCGAGAGAGATTTTGTTTTCTGTTATTTAATTTCTCCTCACTCTCCCTCTCTCTGTCTCTCTCAGGGGCATCCTATCAAAACTGCTTTGTTTTCCCGCAGATTGGAACTTGTAGAGGTTGCTCCCCGGAGTGATTGCGGCTGTCACTCAAAGGGTAGTTTTCTCCGAGCAAGGAGCTCAGTGAGAGAGGCGGGTTGGCGCGGGTGATGGGACAGGTCTCTTTGACTAGCCTCCCTATCAGATCACAGATACTGACAACAAGGTGTCACCATGGTGAAAAAAAAAAATCCAGATATCAAAGAAATAAGCTGCGAACAAATCATTTTAAAAATGCAAACTGTCATTAACCTAATTCCAGCATTTCAGTACTAGAACCAACCAGTGCTATAGAAATATACCAATTTAGTTCCGTGCGCTTGCTTTTTGACACAGCTTTTGTATACATAATTATTCATCTATGATGTATCCGGAGAGGATCTGGCATTGGGAAAGGTAGCAGATGTGATGTATTTAGTGATCACTGTATTCGTGCTTAGACTAGCGATAAATTAAACTGTATGAGCTAGTTTTGGCCCGTCTGAACATTTAAAGCTAGTCAATTAACTATTTTTATTGTAGGGAGGATTTTGTGGCTGTTTGGACCAGGGTCCATTGTAAAGCTTATTATGACAAATGTTTGTAAAGTAAAAATATATAAAATAAAAACGATTTAATTTGATTTACAGTCACGTACATTTTTAAAAATGCTATTTCTTGTTGGTATCAACCAAGTCGCAGTTGTATCTGTTGCTAACCAGACATTTAACTATTACCTGGAACAGTCAATGAAAAACAAGCCATTATTCCGCAGGTCTTTATCAGTGATCACACCTCATTCGCTCCCGTAGGCCCCTCCCCTCTCCCAGGGGGCGTGGCCTGATGAGATGGACTGTGAACTGGCCCAGGATGGTTCGATCCGTGTTGTGTTTTGTCAATGGGAAAGACCCCCCCGAGCCCCCCCCCCCCCCCCCCCCCCCCAGCCAGAGCGCAACAGAAACATTAGCACTTGTCTGCTGCCCCAGTGCCCCAGTTAGGTCAGTACATTGATTTGAGGATACTGGTAATGTGGTTTTAATAGAGGAAAATGCCCTTGTTTTAGTTACAATTCATTCTGTACACAGGCTACAGCAGGGTCAGGAGTAAGATGTGTTCCCTCCTTTCTGTTCATATTTTTAAGAAAATTTACCGAAACGTCAGGACATGGGACATCTGCAAGACCAGTAGTAATATATGGCAATATAATATTGTACAGAAATATCATATTGTCATTTTTGCCTAATAATAGCCTACATTCCACTGGTTATGTCATCCCAATGAGACCAAAGTGACAATAATTGCTATATTTGTGGTAATATATTTAATTAATATCTGTGCTCCCATTTGCTGTGGCGGAGTTTCTGGGAGTTGGAAGGGAGGTGTAACTCAAAAGCACCTCCGCTCATTGAAGTTCCTCGGACGGAGGTTATTTATAAAGCTGTGAATTTTCAACGCCGGAGATTATCTGGCTCTGTGGGTGGGGTTCCTGGCTCCCATTTGCCTGCGGATTTCAGGGGGAAATGGCACTCGGGTTCGAGAAAGACCGTCACACACAAACGCACACGCACTGCCACTGCCTGCTTATTCACAGTCTTATTGGAAATTCTCACACGATCTGCGGTTTCCTCATATTCATTTTTATCCCCTAAGTAAATACGTTAGTCAAATACAGGGATATGTCATCATCCGCCGCTAAGTTTAAGTCTGAGCTGAACACTTTAATATGCCTCTAAGATATAAGTATTTACTCTTTTCCTGTTTTTAAATTATTAATATCCATTTTGTGATCATATATATATTTTACCCTTATATCTTAGCATCCCATCTCTTTTTTATTCCACTGTGAGTCAATTAGAGCTACTTGTTTCATTGTGTGAAAGGTACTGTACAAATAGTTTATTAGTTGTTATTTTATAGGTATTTTTGCCTCGGGAAGACTAAAATGATGCCATAAAAGTTCCTCCAATGGCCCGTTCTGTGGTGGAGACGACGGGGGGGGCAGGATATTGAGAAACACCCAAAGTGTGAGAGGACCCCTCTCATGGACATGGACCCCTCTCTCCTGAGGAGACTAACAGGAAGTGAGATTGGTTGCAAAAATAATAGATGTCGCCACATTTTAGTTTGTTTTTTGTTTTTTGGGTGGGCGAGATGTGGCGACATCTGTTTCTTCAAGTTCCACCTGTCTGTAGCATCTTCCTCTGTGAAATTACTACACACACACACTCAATCACTCCCCTCAGCTACAAGCTCATTACAGAGAGAGAAAGACAGAGAGAAAAAGAGAGAGAGAGGTTGGGGGTCAGAGGTACAATTCATGTTTTCCCTCCCCAATCCTTTCCTCCAGAGCTGACTTGTCTCCAGCCATCTCTAACTGACACTGCTCTCTCTCTCTCTCTCTCTCTCACCTATCTGTCATTCAGTCTGAAAGGCGGATTAGGGCATGCGAGAGGCGCACTGTGTTTGGGGCTGTAGCTCTGATCCTCAGGTTTCATGCGTACCCCTTTCCCTCCCTCCTGTGACGGAGGGATTCCCCTGTCACCCCGTTTTAGGGTGCGCACCATCGCCCCAGTCCTCACCTGTATTTAATGTTTCAGAGCCCAGACTCTTCTGCATGGCCCGGCCTTCTTGGCACGGAACCCAAAATACCGCAAAAATACCTGTAGTGCTGCACAGTTTATCAGAAGGTGAACAGGTGTCTCTGACATGACTTCGTTTTTTTTTTTTTACCTTTGTCATCTGGCTCCCTGAATAAGAACAAGCATGAACTTGCACGCACGCCAGAGCATGAGTATGTATGTGTGTGTGTGTGTGTGTGTGTGTGTGTGTGTGTATGCGTATTTGTCTGTGTGTGTGAGTTCACATGTGTGTGTATGTGTTTTTGTGTGTGTGTCTGTGTGTTAAAGATGGGTAGGACTGAATGGTGTTTGAGGTGTGAGGCGGTGAAACAGCAGCAGCCTCATTTTTTTTTAAATGAACACCTTCCCTCTTTTCTCATGTTCCCCCTGGGCAGTGGGCTGGTGGGGGAAAGACAGCTCTCACAAAAGGAGGAGAGGAGGGGAGAACAGGGGGGGTGGGGTGGGACGAGGAGAGAAACAGGGGGGATGGGGTGGAGAGATGAAAAGTTTAGGGGGTGGAAATAGAGTAAGGAAGGGAACCTGACGGCACCTTGAAAAGAGCTATTGTGTGCTGAGGAAATGAATCTGTGAGAGGCCACTTTGATCTCCAGAGGCTTGTAAACTCAGCTCACCAAACTTCTTGTTTTTTTTTTTTGGGGGGGGGGGGGGGGGGTAAACTCGACTTGCCATCACCTTTGATTAGAAGTCAAACAAAGAAGACAATGCCACTACAGACTGAAGCCTAAAGGTCAAGTCTGAGGTTTAAAATGTAAAGGTATCGTTTCGTCCTTTTGGAGGCTGTCAGATTGGATGTGTCAGTTCATCCCTGAGCAGAGACTCATTTAAAGGCGTCTACTAGTGCAAGCACGATAAACGGTTTGTTGAAGATTGTACCAGAACTTGGCGCTTGTGCAAACCTAAGGCACAAGACAGGAGAAGCACAGGGGTGGGTCACTGTTAAGGTAGATCAGCTTGAGAGAGAGAGAGAGGTGAAGACATAGAACAGCATAATACAATGGATGTTTGAAAAAATTATGAACTCAAAAACAGTTGGGTGGTCAGTTGGGGGGGGGGGGTAGTGACTGTTTTGTGAGACTCCCACAACACTCCCCTTCATCCCCTACCCCCTCTTTTTTCTCTCTCTCTCTCTCTCCGACCCCCAGGCTTCACGCGCATGTATAACTTTAATGCTGAACACCATTTAACTAAGAGTAGCACTGGATGCTCCCTGGCGGTGACAGGCTTTTTTTCCAGTGGAAATGGGGAATGAACGGTGGGAAAATGCAGTTAAACACTTTAAACAGCACACACACACACCACACACACACACACACACACACACACACACACACACACACACACACACACACACACACACACACACACACACACACACACACACACACACACACACACACACACACACACACACACACACACACACACCACACACACACACACACACACACACACACACACACACACACACACACACACACACAGTTAAACTCTTTAAACAGCACACACACGCAGTTAAACACTTTAAACAGCCCTTTAAAGAAAATGAAATGTAAAACTATGTTTTACAGTTGAGGCGATCACACAACGACTCTTGCACATTACTGGATTTTAGGGAAGTGGGCCCAATGTTTACCATTCTACAAACATATACACACACACACACAAGTTTATTGTATCGGATATGCTAACTGTTCAACAAGGGTGGCAGTATAATGGCTAGGGAACTAGGCTTGTATTTCCAAGGTTAATTCCCAGCTCGGGCAGTAAAAATACAGAGCTGTAGAAAATATTTATACTGCATGTAAAAAGGTATTCTGTGTAAATTGCTCTGGATAAGAGCGTCTGCTAAATTCAAAAATGTAAATCTAAGTGTCCGAATAGTACCGTATTCACCCTGGGAAAATGACAGTGGTGAGAATAGTACCGTATTCACCCTGGAAAATGACCGTGGTGAGAATAGTACCGTATTCACCCTGGAAAATGACCGAGGTGAGAATAGTACTGTATTCACCCTGGAAAATGACCGTGGTGAGAATAGTACCGTATTCACCCTGGAAAATGACCGTGGTGAGAATGTTGTAGTCCCGGGACACTCATGACTCCCCATGACTGGAGCAGGGCGGAGGAGGGTGGAGGAAGATGGAGGACAGCTCTGTGAGACTGATCCCTATCGAGGCTGTGCTGAAGGCCAGTCTCAGCACACAATCTATTACCCATCTGTCTCTTCTCATGGATGGCACAGGTCAAACCGCCATTGGGCCCCTCCGCTAACAGCAGAAACCTGCTTCTGACCAGTCCTTCCCAGTGACTATGCTTATCTACACTCTCTCTTTCTCTCATTTTCAGTTCAATTTAAAAATGTTTAGTATTTCCCAAAGCTTGTCAACAAGTGTGTTTGTATTGTTCAACTGTATTGTCATCTTGACAGTTAAACTAACTACCCCTCATATGCAAATGGAGGGAGATGGCCTCCTCTGTCTTAATTTAGCTTTTTTGCACTGCACACACAGGTGTGTGTATGTGTCTGTGCGTGTGTGTGTGTGTGTGTGTGTGTGTGTGTGTGTGTGTGTGCAGGCAGTAGAGCAGCATTACCGCACAATACCGCACAGAGCTTTGATAAAGGCAGCCTCTGCTACACAATGGAGCTGAATGGGGTTGTGTTTGAGTGTGTGTGCGTGTGTGTGTCTGTGTCTGCTACACAATGGAGCTGAATGGGGTTGTGTTTGAGTGTGTGTGTGTGTGTGTGTGTGTCTGTGTCTGCTATACAATAGAGCTGAATGGGGCTCCATGCTGGCAG
>CM056382.1:57611700-57650360 GCA_029718625.1 Synaphobranchus kaupii
GATGCTTTAATTTGACGTATTAATGTGGTCTGCCAGCCCCAATAAGTCAGTAAATACAAGCAGGAGCTCCCCCACATGTGTGCATATTTATTAGGGTCCATAACTTCAAACCCTTCGTAAAATATTAAATCCCCACTTGTGCAGAGAACTGCTGAGTGTTATAATAAACCAGTTTTCTTTTTTTCTTATTCTTTTTATTTTTCCCGTCATAAATTTACGAGTGAGAGGGACGCGGCAGCAGAAGGGGTTTGTGGGGAACGGAGTTATCAGACTGTCTGAAAGAGTAATTCATTTCAATAAATCAACCCCCCGCGACTAAACATTGTGAGGGGTTAGACAAATAGCGCGACGTTTTTATGTTTCTGGCTACTGTGCTTCTATTTTATTATAATCTATTTACATTATTTATTTGCTTTACGGATGCTCTCATCCGGGCTGATTTATGGTGCGCCCAGATTCCGTGGCCTAATTATACAGCAGGATTTTCATAGGGCTAAATCAGATGTAATATGTAATACAAGTACTCAGCAGTAATGTTTCAGTTTGACTAATGATATATTTCAGTGCCAGTTCGTTGGATCAACCACCACTTTGCAGAGTGGAGGTTTTGACTGCGGCCTTCAAGTATGATGTATTTCATTTCACGTTGCCAGGGCAAAAATTGTAATTCTCCAGTGAGAAACAAAACCTAATGAATTGTTTCACAAACAAAATGGCTCCTCATACTTTAGTCACTTCCAGCATTTTTGCCGCTGTCCAAAGATATGTTGGCACTTTTGAAAATCTGGCAACCTTTACCTAAACTTCTGTCCAGACAAGGATATCTATTTGTCCTAGACCCAAAGTTTATCTTTAAAGCAGCAGAGGGCCATTGTATTGCCTAAATGGTGCCTTGTGCTCTGCATTATTCCTTCCTCAAGTTTGTTGGCTATCAATCTAGTTGGCTAAAATACTCTTCATATCTTTCAATCCCATATGGCTGTTCAAAGAAAATACCTTTCTTTTTCTTTTGAAGACACTTGAAGACTGTTGCTGTCAGTCATAATTCCAATAGAAGCTCATGGAATCTTGGTTCAGTCCTGGTTATTCTGTTTCTCCTGTGTTTTCCATGTCCATGTTCCTGGGTTGTTTTTGTCAGTCTCATCCATTCACCTCTCAGTCTAATCCATTCACCTTTCAGTCTGATCCATTCACCTCTTAGTCTAATCTATTCGCCTCTCTGTCTAATCCATTCACCTTTCAGTCTAATTCATTCACCTCTCTGTCTAATCCATTCACCTCTCAGTCGAATCCATTCACCTCTCAGTTTAATCCATTCACCTCAATCGAATCCATTCACCTCTCTGTCTAATTCATTCACCTCTCAGTCTAATCCATTCCCCGCTCAGTCTCACCCATTAACCTCTCTGTCTAATCCATTCACCTCTCTGTCTAATCCATTCATCTCTCAGTCTAATCCATTCATCTCTCAGTCTAATTCATTCACCACTCAGTCTAATCCAGTCACCTTTCAGTCTCATCCATTCACCCCACAGTCTAATCCATTCACCTCTCAGTCTAATCCATTCCCCTATTAGTCTCATCCATTGACCCCTCAGTCTAATCCATTCACCTCTCTGTCTAATCCATTCATCTCTCAGTCTAATTAATTCACCACTCAGTCTAATCCAGTCACCTTTCAGTCTCATCCATTCACCCCTCAGTCTAATCCATTCCCCTATTAGTCTCATCCATTCACCCCTCAGTCTAATCCATTCACCTCTCTGTCTCATCTGTTCACCACAGTCTAATCTATTCACCTCTCTGTCTAATCCATTCATCTCTCAGTCTAATCCATTCACCGCTCAGTCTCATCCATTCACCTCTCTGTCTAATCAATTCACCGCTCAGTCTCATCCATTCACCTCTCAATCTAATCCATTCACCTCAGTCTCATCCATTCACCTCTCAGTCTAATCCATTCACCTCTCTGTCTAATCCATTCACCTCTCAGTCTAATCCAGTCACCTTTCAGTCTCATCCATTAATCTCTCAGTCTAATGCATTCACCGCTCAGGCTCATCCATTCACCTCTCTGTCTAATCCATTCACCTCAGTCTCATCCATTCACCTCTCTGTCTAATCCATTCACCTCTCAGTCTAATCCATTCACCTCTCAGTCTAATCCATTAATCTCTCAGTCTAATGCATTCACCGCTCAGGCTCATCCATTCACCTCTCAATCTAATCCATTCACCTCAGTCTCATCAATTCACCTCTCAGTCTAATCCATTCACCTCTCTGTCTAATCCATTCACCTCTCAGTCTAATCCATTAATCTCTCAGTCTAATGCATTCACCGCTCAGGCTCATCCATTCACCTCTCAATCTAATCCATTCACCTCAGTCTCATCCATTCACCTCTCAGTCTAATCCATTCACCTCTCAATCTAATTCATTCACCTCTCAGTCTAATCCATTCATTTGGGTTTTTTACTCTGAGTGCTTCTTTAGGAGCGATGCTTCCCTGGGAACATCAGGAAGCAGCGTTCCCACTGGTCCGCAGAACCATCCGTACAATCCCAGCCAGGAGCCTTTCAGCATTCCCACAGCCGAGAGAGAACAGAAGGGAACAGGGCTTGGAAGAGTTTGCCTTTAAAATTTCTGAGGGAGAAAGGGAAAAAAAATTTTGAGATTAAAAAACAAAAAGACAAAAAGGCTTGAAATGGATAAAGCTTTCCATGGCTCTAATAGCCTCGCTGACAGGCTGGAAGGAAGGTGAAGGATAGCACTGATCTGGGCTTCAGGAAAGGCCCCCTGGCAATGGCAGCCTCGCGGCATTTACGGCTTAGAGGAGCTTCAGATAAAACCGCGAGGAAAAAAAAAAACACCCCACAGAGATTGACACACACGTGCTTCCCATCAGAAACACCCTCAACTTGGACTGGAAGGCCGAGTTTCTCTCTCCCGGTCGGTGTCTTCCCTCCTGTGCCAGAGACAAACAATTTTGCAATTTTGAGATCCAGAAGTCTACTGGGACCCATCTCTCTCCGGCCTTACCACGCCAAGCATTCCAAGGAGGGGAGTGCGGGGGGGGCTCCCGTTGATGGGAAGTGGAATTTATGAACCATAAAGAAATCTTATGGAAGATAAAATAAGTCAATAATTTCTAGAATGAGTAATGACAGTGCTCACCACAGCCTCCGCGGTTTATATCTTCATCAAAACCTGTAATTCTGCTGTGAAAGAAATGTTTCAAATGATTAATGTTTACGAGTGAGTATTGTATCACATATTTTGAATTTATATATTGCGGCTGGCTCTTTAACGGACTCGTTGTTGGCTGAAGCACATGCACACTTCTTTATTTTATTTTATTTTATCTGAGGTGTTGTGACACCCAGGCATACTGTTTGGTTAGAGAATTGGGCAGTTCTGTGTGTGTGTGTGTGTGTGTGTGTGTGTGTGTGTGTGTGTGTGTGTGTGTGTGTGTGTGTGTGTGTGTGTGTGTGTGTGTGTGTGTGTGTGTGTGTGTGTGTGTGTGTGTGTGTGTGTGTGTGTGTGTGTGTGTGTGTGTGTGTGTGTCTGTGTCTGTGTCTGTGTGCGTGTGTTTTGGAAATTTATTTAGGATATAAATTCACAACACAATAACTATTTGTTTCCAGTCTGAATAATGAGCAGTTTGCATGGTGTGAATATGTAAGTAAAATGCAGGCACTTTAGGTACTGAAACCAGATACAAATCTTGGTCCGGTTTCACGAATATACTGTTACAATGATACAGTGATAGTCGCACGATAATTCCTTTTTATAAGAAAAAAGGAACCAACTTTATATTACTGTTTATGAAGCCTGCCATAAAATAATTTGCATTATTTATTTGCCTAGCCGAAGCCCTAAACTGTGGGGAACCTACATTTTTTAATTCCGCCCATTCATAAAGCTGATATTTACTAAAGCAATTTCAGTTTGGTAACTTTACTCAAGCTTACAATGGCAGCATTCCACTTTGGAATGAAACCTGCAAGCTCTCAGGTGCAAGCCCAGGTCCATAACCATTATACTGCACTACCACCCAGATGGGTTCATCACAGAGTAACCAAAGAAAAGAGTCCACCCAGAGCTCTCCCTATTTGCATTATTTTGACTTGTGAACTTCTTTTTAATAGATTATTTTTTCTTTAAATTTGGCGCCCAACGCAGGGCATATCCCAATTCCCACCCCAATTTGGAATGGCCAATCATTTGCAATCGCAGCCACGCGGGGACATTGCGCAAACCCCATTGCCGAATTGTAAATTATTTTCCTCTTCTCTCTTCATCTCTCCTTCCTTCTGCTCAAACCATATTGATCTTCATCATGTGGCCCTAAATCATGTTCTGTTCTTTTTTCAGCCGTTGTTTCTTCCTGCATTCTTTGCAGGCATTTTTCTCTGTTTCTTTTTCTCGTCTGGATGAAGTGTGACTGAGCGGCGGAGGAGCACATGACAGGAGTTCAGAAAGGCAGGCCAGAATAAATTCAGACATGTGATGCAATCTAGAGAGGTCACAAGGTCTTCTCCCTCCTCTACCATAAAGCACTCATTTTAAACATATAATCCGTGCAGCCACTGAGAAGCACTCTCTGTCTTTCCCCCTCTCTCTATTACACGCACATGCGCGCGCGCACACGCACACACACACACACACACACACACACACACACACACACACACACACACACACAGTCACAGCAAGAGGAGCTATCTTGCTTCAATCAAAACAAAAAATGTCCAAAACAGAGGGCATGAAACATCAGTGCAGAGACGGTCAAATGGAAAGTGACAGCTTGACATATCGTATAACACCCATAATGTGATTAGGCCAGTGTGGCGCTCACTCCTCGCTCTCCGTACTCTCAGAACTAAAGCGTTACGTGGCATCAGCCTGCACTACACATACTCAATCTCTTTCTACAAAACAAATAGAGAGAGAGAGAGAGAAGAGAACGTTCTGATTTTTTCTCTTAATTCAGCTGGAGACTGTTCATGCTTTAAAGAGGCTCGGAACAGTACTGCAGTTGAGTTGTGGCCATTGGTAAGGAATTGCAAACACATGTCGGGGGGTGGGGGGGGGGGGGGGGGGGGATCAAGTTTCTTGGTTTAAGCATGTGTGGGCCAAAAACAGTGAGTTTCTGTGGGAAAAAGATTATCCAAAACAATCAAACAATGCTGTTCTGAAGTCAGTATATCTTTGGGAAAATAGTGCAACCGTACAATGATTCAAAACTCATTGTTATACTGTTAATAATGTTATACAGATCCTTTCCAAAAAATTAGAATATCATGGAAAAGTTTTTTTTTTTCCATAATTCCATTCAAAAAGTGAAACTTTCATAGATTATAGATTCATTACACACAAAGTGAAATATTTCTAGCCTTTATTTGTTTCATTTTTCATAATTTTGGCTTACAGATCCAGAAAACCCCCAAAACAGTATTTCAAGAAATTAGAATAGTGTGTCGAAAATCAGCATTTTACTTCAGTTATTTCAGAGAATTTATGTTTTAGACTGAGTGTCACACTATCATCTAATTTACTCAAAACACCTGCAAAGTTTATCTCAGTTTGGTTCAGTATGGGGAAGACTGCAGATTTGACAATTGGCCAGAAGACCATCATTGACACCCTCCAGAAGATGGGTAAGCCACAAAAGGAGCTAAGGAGGCTGGCTGTTCACAGAGTGCAGTGTCCAAGCATATCAATAGAAAGTTTAGTGGAAGGGAAAAATGTGGCAGGAGAAGGTGCACAAGCAAAAGAGATGACCGTAGGCTTCAGCGGATTGTCAAGCAAAGACGATTCCAAAATTTGGCGGAGATGCAGAGGGAGTGGACTGAGGCTGGAGTCAGTGCTTCAAAAACCACCACGTACAGACGTATCCGGGACATGGGCTACAACTGTCGATTACTCGAGTCAAGCCACTCCACTCATTCTCTGAAATAACTGAAGTAAATGCTGATTTTCGACACACTATTCTAATTTCTTGAAATACTGTTTTGGGGGTTTTCTGGAGCTGTAAGTCAAAATTATGAAAAATGAAACAAATAAAGGCTAGAAATATTTCACTTTGTGTGTAATGAATCTATAATCTATGAAAGTTTCACTTTTTGAATGGAATTATGGAAAAAAAACAACTTTTCCATGATATTCTAATTTTTTGGAAAGGATCTGTAAATGTTATAAACTTGCACATGTGAGGAATGGAATGTGTGGTAATTGCATTCATGGGTAATACCACATCACATCGCAGAGTGCAGCATGAATAGAGAAATAATGTGATGCATCATAATGTTTATATAATATGGCAAAGTAAATAATAAATCTATCATTATATATAATAGATCTTCTGCGTTTATGATATGGGTGTCTCTTGTTTCATTTGATATATCATCTTACTATGGGCGGGTATGTCATTAACCAATCCGATCGTTCCAAGATCGTGAATCAACTTCTGTCTCCTGGAGCGCCTTATATCCTTAGGAGGCAAAGAAAGTATGAAGAAAAATAGGCTTATCAAGATAAGAGAAACAAAAGACAGAGAGAGAGATGAACAGGATATGAAGAAGAATGGTGATGGAATGAACAGAGACAATAAGTAGGGGAAGGAGGGAAAAAAGAGGAGAAGATCAAGTGACTAAAACAGGGGAGAGAGAGAAAGACAGAAAGGAGAGAGGGAAGGAGAAGAGACAAAAAGAAAAAGACAAAAAAGGATAGGAGGGGGTGTTCAGAGAAGAAGCAGAAAGAAATGGCAGTCCAGTCCAGCAGGAAATTCAATAAAAATTCTTCAAAAAAGGGCTGGGGCTGACGTTGAAAAATAGCAGAATTATAAAATGGGAGCGAGGTAAAGAAAGAGAAGAGTTATTATATTTGGCAGAGAGAGAGAGAGAGGGAGCGAGACGGGGGGAGGGCGGGGGGGGGGGGGGGGGGGGGGGGGGGGGGGAGCCCAGGGCTGCACTTTCAAATGAGCCGTCACCTATTGAGGGAGTTAAGCCTCGCGTTGATTAAATACGGGGCGTACAACCTGCCGCCCGCCAGCATAGGGAGAGGAAGAGCGATGTTTGCATTCAGAGAGAGGGGGGAGAGAGAGAGAGAGAGGGGAGAGGGAGAGAGAAAGAGGGACGGTTGGGCTGGATAAGAGAGTACATCGGGCACAACGGCAACAAAAAAAAAAAAAACAGCTTTAAATACCCAAATAAATAAGCTCCACTGGAGCGGGCCCAGAGTACGTTTCAAGTGATAATGGACAGAGAGATAGAGAGAGGGAAGGATGGATGGGCCTGGGCTGGGCGATGAGGATAGAGAGGTTTAGGGAGGGAACAGAATGCCGAAGTGAAGGAGAGAGGGAGGGATGGAGAGAGAGGGGAGTTTTGGGTGGCAGAGATGGATGGATTGGCCTTCCGTATACTGGGCGAGTGAGGGGCCCCAGGGTCTCTCAAATGAGGGTAATTCTTCAAATGTGTTTAAAAAATGTGTCAGCTGGCAGCGAGGCAAACTGGCCCGGTGTGGTCGAACTCTCCTTCTTTCTCTCTCTCTTTCATTCACTGTCTCTCTATCCCCTCTCTCTCTCTGTCTGCTTGTCTCTCTCTCTCTCTTTCACTCTCTATACTTGGTAAATATTGCCGACGTGTACAAATACATTTGAGCATGAACCCGGATTAATTTGAATATTCAACAAATGTTATTCACAACTTTGGCAACAAACCGACAAGTTATTCATGTGTCAAATACATAAAACTAAACTCAGCATTATGTTACACAAACTAGGAAGCTTCTGAGTGAAAGGTCTCTTAATTTGGGACAGAGTGCTCTTAATTCAAAGACACACTGACGTTAAGAGGAGATTTAAGGGTAATGGCAAAGCCCGCTTGGTTTGAACTGAGTCGTTTATCTAGATCTAGGCAGATGCCTCCAGTTTACCAATGTGTGGTTTTGTGTTGGTCTAAGCTTCAGAAACCCAGCCTCAAAGACGCTGAAATAGCAGAAATGCCACTTTAGGCCAATGAGTCCACAGGTGCTGGAATTCACAAGATTATTCCAAATTAAATTCAAAAACCACTTTTGACAAATTTGATTAAGCACGGGGAGCAGAGTGCTGCGGTGCGTAAATTGAACTGGATTATGATTTAATTTCACAAGAAGACATTCTTACACAACGCATTTCCTTCCTAATGCAGGTAAAAGAGAGGGCAGTCCACGCTAATTTTTAAATACCAGGATACAGCAGCAGTCCCCACTAATGTTTAAATACCAGGATACAGCAGCAGTCCCCGCTAATGTTTAAATACCAGGAAACAGCAGAAATGCTTTCTGTTGCTTGCCACCTTTTGCAACACCAGCAAGTAAATTTTATTAATTCATGTAAGTGGTGTGAAATTATACACATCACGCCTCAGTAATTCAATTCATAGTACAGCACGTGTACACTAATACAACAGCAACACAACACTAAGATAATAAGTAGTAGCAAATGAGCATCAGCCAAAAATATTTAGGTCATTTTTAGGTAATTTAGGAAGGTAATTTAGGTTATCATTCAAGTCGTATTTTTAATGAAATGTAGCCCTATTACTGTAATGGAGTATGAAGGGCTGTGTACAGTCGCTAGTTAAAGAAGTAGTGATTAATCATGCTGTCATGTATCTAGCTGCCTGTGTTTGTTTTTGTTTAATATTTTGTAGCCAACTAGCCTCCGGCATATAAATATAGTGACAAAATTACAGAAGAGCTTCATCTCATTTGTACGAGAGCAGTCATACTAACATCTATTAATTTGAATAATATCTATTAGTATCTATTATAACAGATATATTAATGTGTGGATTGGAAGTAGCTGTGCTGATTAGCACTAACATGGAAACCAGGTAGCCTGTTTAACAGCAATGCTAACAGTAGCTGTCTCGTCAGAGTCTGTCTTGAAGAAGAGACAGCCGGCCACACGTGACAAACTACAAATAAAAGAGCGGGGAGTATAGCTGTATTATAGCGTGTACAGTCATAGCGATAACCATGGAGACAGTGGCATAGCAGGGCTGTGCTCAGAGCAGACCCCAGCGTAAGGGGTCCTTATCAGTAGAGCTGTCCGCTGAGGGCCTGTTCAGTGGTGCTGTGGGTCTGGGCTGTTAGCATGTTAGCCAGCGGCCAGTGTAGTGGAAAATGGGAGGTGACTGTTTCATTCTGGGGGTTTTGCACGGCGGCATCTCCTTTGAAACGGGGAGCCGGGTGACCTCGTGTTGAGGAGGTCAGGGATGGGAGGGGGGTTATGTGTTAACCATTACCCCCCCCGCCCCCACACACACACACGTACACCCCCACGAGGCACGGTTAGAGGAGGCACGAGCTGTAGGGAATGAGGACAGTGACAGCGCGCTACCCCCGGAAAGCTCCGGAAGCCGCTGATGGGATGTGACTTGCTTGGGTGACCCTTCTCCTCCCCTGCAGACACACGGACGCAGCAGAGATAAGCGCAGGCGTGCGGTAGTGCCATGCACACAAACGGACAGGAGATAGGGGTGCCCTCGCCCCCGTAACTGCCCCCGCCCTGCCCCCCTCCGTCCCTGCCGTCCCTGCGCCTTTCCCCCTGCTCCTGGGCGGGGTAACGGGGGGACAGGTGACCCGTGTGGCTGGTGCTGCTGCCGGCCAGTCGCTGTGCTGTGAGGCTCGTTGTTAACCAGAGCGAGGATCTGTGACCTGGTTTTACATGGTAAGCAAACACACACTATACAGCCTGCACCACACATGCACACAATCACACACAAAACACACACAAAACAGCCTGCACCACACATGCACACAATCACACACAAAACAGCCTGCACCACACATGCACACAATCACACACAAAACAGCCTGCACCACACATGCACACAATCACACACAAAAAAGCGTGCGCCACACACACACACACGCAAACACATACAAAACAGCGTGCGCCACACACACACACACACACACACACACACACACAAACACACACAAAACAGCATGCGCCACACACACACAAACACACACAAAACAACGTGCACCCCACACACACACACACACGCAAAACAGCCTGCACCACACATACACACAATCACACACAAAAAAGCATGTGCCACACACACACACACACACACGCAAACACATACAAAACAGCGTGCGCCACACACACACACAAAGCAGCATGCGCCACACACACACAAAACAACGTGCGCCCCACACACACACAAACACACAAAACAGCGTGTGCCACACATACACACGCAAGCACACACAAAACAGAATGTGCCGCACATACACACGCAAACACACACAAAACAGAATGTGCCACACATACACACGCAAACACACACAAAACAGCATGCGCCCATAGTTCACTTATACAGACACAACATAGTTGCATGTATCCAAACAAACACACACACACACACACTCACACATGCACACACGCATATACACACACGCACATACAAACACGCACACACACACAAACACACAATTCAGTCTGTGTGTAAGGAATGCCGAGCGTGATGACGAGCTCTTTACCACACGGCTCCCAAGTACATGGTAATGTTCTTTTGTTGTCTCTGTTGTCGTTGTCGTCATTGTCGTACTCTAAAAGCGGATCGGGCAACGCTAACGCTAACCCCCAGCGCTCTCCGTGCCTTTGGGGACGCGTAGTGGTAAATGGAAGCAGAAATGAAGCATAGTGTTGTGTGGAGACACATGTCAGGACTAATCCAGGCTCTCGGCACAGTCAGGTAGATGTGTGGGCTTTCCGCTTTGGCTAGGGGCCTCTTCGTCAAAGTCACTTTCAACAAACTCCAAGTGACACGTGTAGCTGGGAGCGGCACAGCTAATGTTACAGTACCAGTAAGCAGGGGGAGAGGCACACATTCAGTGTTTGGCAATAATGATAACATCTTAGTCACTCTCTGTCTGTCTGTCTGTCCCTCTATCCCTCCTCTCTCTTTCTCTCTCTTCCTCCTCTCTCTCTGTCTTTTCCTGTCTCTCTTCCTCTTCTTTCTCTTTCTCCTCTTTCACTCTCTGTCTGTATGTCTCCCTCTTTCTCTCTTTCTCTCACTCCCTATTTCTCTCCCTCTTTCACTCACTCTCTCTGTCGCCTTCTCTCTATCACTTTCTCTCCCTCCTCTCTGTTGCTGCCTGTCTGTCTCCCTCTCATTCACTCCCTCTATCTCCCTCTCTTTCTCTTTCTCTTTCTCTTTCTTCTCCTCTCCCTCTCCTTCCTTCACTCTCTCTCTTTCTCCTCCTCTCACTCCCTCTCTCTCCCTCTCTCTCCCTCAGGCTCTCCTTCTCCCATGCCCTTGGTATAAAAGTGTCATGTTGTGTTGTGGAGATAAAGAGTGAGGACTAAAGCAAGGAGACAGTTTAGTGACAGGCCTCACGCCGACACCAGAGCTGCCAAACGCAAATATGCTGGATGTCATTTTGAGTAAGAAATGAGAAACACATGTGTGTGTGTGTGCGTGTGTGCGTGCGTGCCTGCGTGTGTGCGTGTGTGTCTGTGTGTGTGTGTATGTGTGTCTAGGTGCTCTCATGCACGTTCATTTGTGAAATTTACAACAAATAATATAATCAGTGGGCCTCCTCAGCAAACAGGGAGCCTATTGTAGTTTTTAAATCCTCTTTTTGATCGTGCACACTTCCAGCAGATAAGGTTTTCATCACAGCTCCTCCAATCTATTTCTAGTCTCTTTTCACCTTTGATGAAAATGCTAAATGTGAAAAAAAGAAACTGAATGGAAAAGAAAACAAGTCTGGAAACTTAACACGGAACATATTTACTGTCAGCACTCTCAGTTTAATACAAAAGTAACTGACTGCCACAGCGTTTACCGGCAGACCTGAATTTAATCTCATCCCCCAGGAAATGAATGTTGGTGACAGGAATGTCAACTCCATTTTGTTTCGTGCTTTTTGCCGGAGAACAGTACTTGTCTCTGTTTCACTGTTGCACAAGTGCCCAGTCATCACCAAACCGCACACGCGCACACACGTGTGTGAAGCTAAACCGGTCTTACTGTCAATCTTGCAACCATGCGGGGAAACATGTAAAAAAATATTTTTTAGATGATAAATCATTTAAAAAATCGCCCAGAGGAAATCCAGCGAATTTAAAACGTTCCTTCTTCTGTCAGGATAAATGGAATTTAATACGGCTCTGCTAAAACCTCAGTGAAATTGCTAAACACAAAACGAGGGGGAAAGGTTCCTCAAAGAGAAATCACTCTCTGATTTTGACAGACAGCTTGAAGCTGTCGTCTCTACCTTGAGTTCTGCTGGACAGCTTTCAGCTATCTCACACTCAGGGCCTGATTTACTAAAACCGTTAGCATGTGCAATACCTTTTAGCACACGCAAAGC
Organism: Synaphobranchus kaupii; assembly: GCA_029718625.1. Taxonomy (NCBI): domain Eukaryota; kingdom Metazoa; phylum Chordata; class Actinopteri; order Anguilliformes; family Synaphobranchidae; genus Synaphobranchus; species Synaphobranchus kaupii. The sequence goes on from CM056382.1 coordinate 57,624,082, forward strand.
CAATAACATGACCAATGATTTGGTGATGGTATTTGTTGTGCACCAATCATTGGTCATGTTATTAGTCTTGCGTGTGCTAAAAGGGTTTGCACACGCTAAAAGTCTTAGTAAATCAGGCCCCTTTGATTGTACTCCTTAGCTGTTTTTTGTTCATACCCAGCATAGTGCAGGGCTAGTCAGTTAGCCTTAAAAAAATAAGTATATTTTATCATAATAAAATTGGAAAAAAAAACTGCAGTAATGATAAGATGATCATTAGCATCTATAGCATTGGGTGGATTGGCCGTGTTGAGCTGAATGTAAGCCAAGTGACTGTGGTCTCTGTGCTAACTAAAATACTTTCCCTATAGCTGCAGATGCTCATAACTAAAAGACTTTCCCTATAGCCGCAGATGCTCATAACTAAAAGACTTTCCCTATAGCCGCAGATGCTCATAACTAAAATACCTTCCCTATAGCTGCGATGCTCATAACTAAAAGACCTTCCCTATAGCCGCAGATGCTCATAACTAAAATACCTTCCCTATAGCTGCGATGCTCATAACTAAAATACCTTCCCTATAGCTGCAGATGCTCATAACTAAAATACTTTCCCGATAGCCGCAGATGCTCATAACTAAAAGACAGTGTAGTATAATGGTTAAGGAACTGGACTTGTAACTGAAAGGTTGCTGGTTCAATTCCCAGGTAGGACACTGCCGTTGTACCCTTGAGCAAGGCACTTAACCTGAATTGCTTCAATATAAATCCAGCTGTATGAATGGATAAATGTAATAAGAAGTTGTGTAAGTCGCTCTGGATAAGAGCGTCTGCTAAATGCCTGTAATGTAATGTAATATCTAACTCAATGCCGTTTGCCTGTTTGCTGTAGTTTCTGTGCTAACTCAATGCCGTCTGACTGTGAGACTTTTTTTCTGGTGTCAAACTCTCTCTCTATCTCTCTGTGGGTAACAGGGATGGGAGGAGATGTGTCACTAATCCCCTACGTGGCCCAGATAAGTTTTCATTTCCGCCCTCTCTCTATCTCTCCCTCTCTCTGTCAGCCACGGAGGGGGTACCCCCCCCCCCCCCCCCCCCCCCCCGAAACAGGATGTCCTGGGCTGAAGTTTGGGTGAAGAGTTCAAGGCAAAGTGAGACAGACACGAGAGGTGAGTTCTGGGGGTCGTCAGGACGGGGGGTTACAGTTACTCTTTAACTAGGACTAGATTTTCAAATTACATGGTTCTATCTGACATTTTTTCTAAAAAATAAAAAAATAAAAGTTATTAACATGTGAATGCTCTTTGTTTTGCAACTTTGCAATACAACAGAAATAACATCTGAAATCACTTTTGTTACTATTTTTCCCCCACAGACATTTAAAACTACCAGATACAATACAATACAATGCAAAGCTGAGGGACTAGAACTTTCTCAAGCTTGTTGTCTCAAATTTATACTATCTGCACATAGAAGCCTATAATTATTAGACTATAATTATAAGGATCTGGTGCTGTTTCACTTGGCCTGGGTAGGTTTCAACCACACCCCTCCAGGAGTATTTGTAATATGGGAGCAAATTATAAATCTTTGCAATGGCAGGCAGAAGTTTCGATGTTGAGAACACAGAGCTGACTATCTGGTCACCGTCCTGAGCATCTATGGCTATAGGGAAAGTCTTTTAGTTATGAGCATCTGCGGCTATAGGGAAGGTCTTTTAGTTATGAGCATCTGCAGCTATAGGGAAAGTATTTTAGTTATGAACATCTGCAGCTATAGGGAAGGTCTTTTAGTTATGAGCATCTGCAGCTATAGGGAAGGTATTTTAGTTATGAGCATCTGCAGCTATAGGGAAGGTCTTTTAGTTATGAGCATCTGCAGCTATAGGGAAGGTCTTTTAGTTATGAGCATCTGCGGCTATAGGGAAGGTCTTTTAGTTATGAGCATCTGCAGCTATAGGGAAGGCATTTTAGTTATGAGCATCTGCAGCTATAGGGAAGGTATTTTAGTTATGAGCATCTGCAGCTATAGGGAAGGTATTTTAGTTATGAGCATCTGCAGCTATAGGGAAGGTCTTTTAGTTATGAGCATCGCAGCTATAGGGAAGGTCTTTTAGTTATGAGCATCTGCGGCTATAGGGAAGGTCTTTTAGTTATGAGCATCTGCGGCTATAGGGAAGGTCTTTTAGTTATGAGCATCTGCAGCTATAGGGAAGGTCTTTTAGTTATGAGCATCTGCGGCTATAGGGAAGGTCTTTTAGTTATGAGCATCTGCAGCTGTAGGGAAGGTATTTTAGTTATGAGCATCTGCGGCTATAGGGAAGGTCTTTTAGTTATGAGCATCGCAGCTATAGGGAAGGTATTTTAGTTATGAGCATCTGCAGCTATAGGGAAGGTCTTTTAGTTATGAGCATCTGCAGCTATAGGGAAGGTATTTTAGTTATGAGCATCTGCGGCTATAGGGAAGGTATTTTAGTTATGAGCATCTGCAGCTATAGGGAAGGTCTTTTAGTTATGAGCATCTGCAGCTATAGGGAAGGTATTTTAGTTATGAGCATCTTCGGCTATAGGGAAAGTATTTTAGTTATGAGCATCTGCAGCTATAGGGAAGGTATTTTAGTTATGAGCATCGCAGCTATAGGGAAGGTATTTTAGTTATGAGCATCTGCGGCTATAGGGAAGGTCTTTTAGTTATGAGCATCGCAGCTATAGGGAAGGTATTTTAGTTATGAGCATCTGCGGCTATAGGGAAAATCTTTTAGTTATGAGCATCTGCGGCTATAGGGAAAGTCTTTTAGTTATGAGCATCTGCGGCTATAGGGAAAGTCTTTTAATTATGAGCATCTGCGGCTATAGGGAAAGTCTTTTAGTTATGAGCATCTGCAGCTATAGGGAAAGTCTTTTAGTTATGAGCATCTGTGGCTATAGGGAAAGTCTTTTAGTTATGAGCATCTGCAGCTATAGGGAAAGTCTTTTAGTTATGAGCATCTGCGGCTATAGGGAAAGTCCTTTAGTTATGAGCATCTGTGGCTATAGGGAAAGTCTTTTAGTTATGTGCATCTGCAGCTATAGAAAGTATTTTAGTTATGAGCATCTGCGGTTATAGGGAAAGTCTTTTAGTTATGAGCATCTGCAGCTTTAGGGAAAGTCTTTTAGTTATGAGCATCTGCGGCTATAGGGAAAGTATTTTAGTTAGTGTGGCGTTTGGCAGCTACTTACCAAACCATTACGCTGCAAATCTTTGAGCTGAAGAGCCCATTGAAATAAAAAGCATTTATTTCATTTATAAAAAAGACATATAGCATACACATATTGCTGGGAAATCTAATTGATAAACTGGGAGTGAAAGGGAGTCTAAGTGAATCTTCTTGGCTTGTAGGATTATTTGTTATTTTGGAGTGGAGTGGAGTGACGTCAGAGAAACAGCACTATTGGGAAGCGGTTAGCGGTTTGGTTAGCACATTTGAAAGGTAGAGATACTGTTAGCCATGCTATACAGCAGCCTGCTCACTATGAATGCGTTCATAATCATATCAATCTTCATTGGTACAGCTGCTATTGATCAACACATTAAAATACTTAATGGACCAGGCCAGGGCTGATGTTGATTGATTGTGAATAGAGATGTCTGTCATAGTTGTGGATGATATTTAACTGTGTGTGCTCTTTTACAAGCGTCACAAGGTCTACCAAAGGCATCTAATTAATTAGTCTGGCTATGTACCCTCACAGTAATGGAATGTACTGCAATATATTGGAAATATAAGGGTATAATGAGGAAAAAATAAAGATTCATGTATTTCACAGAAATGTAACAAAAAATGTAATATTTGAAAGGGGCAATGATATTTAGATTTTATATTTACCCGTATACAGTGAAGTGTTGAAATATCTCTTCTGATATTGATAATATATTTTAGTTCAATATATTTCTGTATAGGTAGGTGTGAGGGGAGGGGGGGGTTGAGAAGGTTGAGGCTGGGGGGGGGGGACTCATTAGCATCGTTAGCATCCACCCAATGCTAACGATGCTAATGAGTCCACGTCAACGGTGGAGACACGGCATGCAGGTGCAGTAACGGATTTTCACATTAGGCTCGTCAAGGCCTCATGGCTAAATGAGAGCCGGCGTGTGATTGACTGAAGGTGAGGTCAAGAGGAGACTCCATGCGTGACACTGCATGTGTGGCAGCGCGTGATTGGTCATCATGTTGAGACTGGTCATGTGGGCTATGCTCTAGTGTCATAACCTCGATGCTGAGCCAAAATCTTAACAAAGACTGCCAGTCAGACAGCAAGATGTATGGTCATACACCAATAAATTAATTTATTATATTATATAAATAATATTATTATTATATATAATTAAGTTATTATATTATAATCTTTATATTTGTGTGCGTTTGTATGTGTAAATATATAAAGGTAAGATAGCCTGTTCAAATGTTTATTATGTAAAAACTCGTATGTAAGAGGGTTTTCCTTCTCTAACTCTGCTGTTGTTACACTGCTCCTAGGTTTGTGTTCCGAATGAATGAAAGTGTCATGAAGCCACCATTTTGGGTCAATTAGGGTGGGAGGCCAGGTGAGACAGTGAGTGCTGATCAGTGTAACTGGGGTGGGCTTTGAACTACAAGCACATCAAGCGCTCTAGATCCTGCCATGCCCTGTCTGTCTGTCTGTCTGTCTGTCAGTGAGCAAGCACACAGTCAGCTTAGTCAGTCATAATCAGTAATACAAACCAAAGGGGCGTGTCTGATCTATAAACATCTGTGAGAAATATACTATTTATACATTAATGGGATTATGGATGTCTGGATATCACCTGGGTCTCCTCTAAATCTCTCAATGAACCTCTGCCCTGTGACCTCTTTCATTTTGGCTAAAGCATCGATTCTTTATAGTTTTTATAGCAGTTAAAGAGAGCTATGTCACTATGGATGCATGCCCGCCCCATTTAAGAATCTCAGAGAAGTTTTTTTTTCTTTTCTTTTTTTTAAAGAACTTCTGTAATGAATTTAAACGTCTGGGGGGAAAAAATGTAACTGAGGATTTTTTTTTTTTTGACAAATTAGCTAGAACACTTTTGACTGTCGAGCTGCTAATTTATGACTGTGCAAACTTCCAAGTGTTTGGCTTGGACGTTGAACACAGCGTCCCACAGCTCTTGGAGGTGACGGCTACGTGAAATATGGCCGCGGCGTTTTATTATGTATGTCTTTCTCTCTTCTCCCCCATCCCTCAGCTTTTCACGGGGCGATTGCTTTCATGCTCTGGAGTGCAGTAAGAGAAGGCCATTCCTGTTCGCATTAATAAAAATAATATTTTTCAGAGCCAGGTCCAATGGTCAAAATGTCACTTTTTATAGCTCGCCTCTTTTCCCCCTCCAACCATAACTCAACAGAGCTCTCATTTATGTTCCAGGGGTACACCTTCACCCCCTTATTTTGTTTTTGTGCTCATGTGCAGGTTAAGGTGGTCCAGGTGTCACTACAGATGCCTGCGCAGGGAATATATCTGCCGCTGTGTTACCTGCTTTACCTGCTGGGTAAAAGATCACCTGGTTTGTTGTCCCTTCTCTAGGTGCTCTGTCTGTGGGGCTCTGACTCCGCCCCCTCTGGGTTTTATTGACAGGTTGAGACTCTCCCTGCCCTGTTACGCACCCCTGCCCCCCCTTACAATAATAAAGCAGGAGTCATGCACAGTGCAGACTCCTAGAGCTGTTTTCAGAAGCGGGTGGGGGCAGAGAGGGAAAGTGGGAGAGAAGAGGAGAGAGGGAGGGACAGATAGAGAGAGAGAGAGAGAGAGAGGGAGAAAAGGGAAGAAAGAGAGAGAGAGACCTCAGAGAAAGTGTGGTGTAGCGTTACAGTCTGCCAGCCACAACAGGATTTAATTAATAGCAAACAGAAACACAGTCACTCACACAGGGGCCCTTGAAGTGGACGCAAGCACAGAGCCATGGGTCTGAAACTGCGCTATAATGCTTGAAGTGGGCGCAAGCACAGAGCCGTGGGTCTGAAACTGCACTATAATGCTGCGTTTCAGCTAACACACAGACACACAAAGCCTGGCCGTGAAACAGCTCCGGGGAAAAAAAACTGCTATTTGAACTCGGCTAAAGATCGTGAAAAACGACAGCGAGGGTTTTGACGGAGAGTCTTCGGTGACCCCTCGTAACCCTGGGGACCCCTGCTTCTGTATGTCTGTCTGATGGATGGATGGAGGTGCTGGCAGTAGGGTGTGTGTTTGTGTGTGTGTGCTGAATTCCTCAGGAGTTCATGGCAAGGCCAGGTCCCATGGCAGAGTGCTGGGAAAGGCCATTAATTACGGCTGTCTGACACCAGGACGTCACGGAGCATAAATGATGCCTTCTGTGTCGCGGGACGGGAGAGGCGGTCAGTCACGCAGTGCAGGGGTCATTGCACCCCCCCACCACAGCACTCAGGAACACCCCGGAGCTGTGTGGGGTCTCTGTGTACCCCATTAACGGTTTATATGTCCTGGTCCTCGTTTAGCTTTCACCTAAAAGTGAAAGTCCCTGCGCTTTGTGACTAAAACTCTTTCAAGTGAGGTATTTAACCAACTTTGCTGGGGAGAAAATCAAAGTACTTTCACTTATCAGTGTGTGTTGGATTACCAGTAGTTTATATTGTTGTTTTTATTTTTTTGGTCTTAAGGTGTCCTTCTCTCAGGCTGTAACTGCAGGTGTGTGTGTGTGTGTTTGTATGTTTGTGTCTCAGTGTGTGTATGTGCGTGTGTGTGCTGTGCATGCATGTGTGTATGTGTGGTGTGTGTGTGTGTGTGTGTGTGTGTGTCTATGCATTTGTGTGTGTGTGTGTGTGTGTGTATGGTGTGCGTGCATGTGTGTGGGTGTATGTGTGTGTGCTGTGCATGCAAGTGTGTATGTGTGGTCTGTGTGTGTGTGGGTGTGTGCATGCATTTGTGTGTGTGTGTGTGTGTGTGTGTGTGTGTGTGTGCTGTGCATGCGTGTGTGTGTGTGTGTGTGTATTGTGTATGCTTGTGTGTGTGTATGTTGTGCATGTGTGTGTGTGTGTGTGTGTGTGTGTATGCTGTGCATGCGTGCGTGTGTGTGTGTGTGTGTTGTGCATGCGTGTGTGTGCGTGTTTGTGTGTGTGTGCATGTGTGTGTGTGTGTGTGTGTGTGTGTGTGTGTGCATGTGTATGTGTGTGTGTGTATGTAACCCTATATGTGTGTACTCTGCGTATGGCCTTGTCAGTGTGAGGGAAGACTGATTGGGCTGTCACAGGCAGGATGGATTCCTGTTTGTCGGGGTCCTTCAGAGTTTGCAGGGCTCGCCTTTGATCTGCCTGGTGAATAATGAATAAGGAATGAGGCGTTAGGTGGACAGAGTGTGTGTGTGTGTGTGTGTGTGTCCTAGCCCTCTCACCCCATGTCTCATTGCATTACAGAGCAGAGGGAGAAGTGTCTGAGGAGACAGGGGTGATTGAGAGAGGACAGGACGAGGGTCACAGCGAGGTCAGCGCAAGGCCAAGAGCTCACGGCACACCAGGCCTGACTGGACCCCACTGGGACCCGCTGGGGTCCCAAGCATAGAGGCTGTATTCACAAAATGTCTCAAAGACTGATCTGGGCTCAGCTTTTCCTTTTTAACTCGTAATGGATTATGGTACAGACTGAGTGGGGGGGACTGATCCCAGATCAGCACTCCTGCTCTGAAACGCTTTATCCATATGGATCCGTCGTCATAAGCGGATTCTGCCAATTGTAACCTGATTTGAGTGAAAGCATTTTAGACGTAATAACCTGGGCCCGGTCGAGGCTGGACAGGTGTAGGCCGGTCTATATGTGTGAGGTGAATACAGCGTTCAGCCCTGCATTTAAAAAATAATTTTAAGGATAAAATTTTCTATATATTACAAAAGGTAAAAAGAAAAGTTTAAATGCAACATGTTCTAAAATAGGCCATCAATTAATTATTTTTTCTCTCTCCTTCCGTGTCTCTCTCTCTCTCTCTCACACACACACACACACACACACACACACACACACACACACACACACACACACACACACACACACACACACACACACACACACATATGATAGATTAAAAGTGAAAGGTGAGAATGAAAACCAGGTGTGTGAGAGTTTTGCAGGGAGTGAGTTCACTGGGGTCTCCGGGGTCAGGGTTCAGGTGGGGGTCAAAGTGGAGGCTCTAAGGGCTGCTGTTTGTTGGGGTGGACCCGGGTGTAAAGCCGTGCCCCAGAGCATGCTGGGAGCTCACAGAGAGGCAGAAGTCAGTGACAGAGTTGAATCAGGGTTTTCTCCTGTAACCTCTACCTCTGTATATATTTTTTTATTTTATGTGGCAATTGCCACATAAAAGGACCCGGTAATTAATTTCTGTCCCCTGTAAGGAATACGAGTCTCTGGTCTTAATCTCAAGAACCATATATTCTACTATGCTGAAACCCACACTACAAGGGGCATTCAATAAAAAATAAATAAATAAATATTTTCACTGCAACATGTTTTAGTTGTCCAAGACACTTGAATTATGTCAAAAACCTTTAATACTTTTTTTCTGCCGGGTCTCAGGAGGATGTGACAGTATTAATTATAATAATTACGCTGAACTTGTTGTTTATTATTAATGATATGTCTTCTTTTCCACCAATACATCAAACTTTATGGTTGGAAAGAGGCCTGCTGGCTTTGTGGTAGAGGTTCAGTGAGGCAGCGTTTTCACTGAATTTACACGTGAATCTGTGTGTCTGTTCTTTGTCAAAACACATTGAGACTTGACCTGGGAGCACTGGTGAAGGATCAAACAGGTTGTCAGGTTGACATGGTTATTCCTGCTGACACATTGACAGGTTGATTGATAGAGGCATGCAAAACACCGGTTGTGTTGTGGAAATGAAACCTGATGCTAATAACTAGCTAGCTTTCGGTTTACTTCATTTAGCTATTCACATGCTGAAAATGTAATCGTGGGATTGGCAAAGTAATCATGATAATAATATTATTATTATTTTTATAATCGTATTATGTAATAATACGATTAAGTAAGTCATGTTATTTAATGTTATGTAATGTGTTATTTAATTTGAAGATGTGTTGTCCAATATTAGCTTCAGGCTGTGATACAGATCTCTGTGGAATAAAAAGGTCTTCTCTGTTTCCTTAATTCCCTCATAAATCCTGCAGACCGGCTCAATGTGTTTCTCTGTTTATTCATTTGAATGATAAAAACAGAGCGTTTTTGAGCGCGAGTTCACAGAGTGGGAGACACATCACGCCGAGCTGGGTTCCGGGCGTATGCAGAAGTGCTCTTTTGACATTTAAATCGATAGCCCAGGGACGTCTCCTCGCATCCATCCCAATGAACTTTTCACACCAGTCTTTGAAGAATGCAAACGTGCGATCGCTCCTTTTTTGAGTGTTTATAGGAAAATTAGCACCGGTAGAGAAGTGTCCAAACAAGATGAGTTATTGCTCACCAGATATCTCTTTTTTTTTAGTTTAAAGGAGATTCTGAGCAAACGACTCCCAAAAACAAAGATAAACACTTATAAATCAAGGCCCTCTGTGCGTGTGTGGTGGGGGGGGGGGGGGCTGATTTATGACCCTATAATATTGCATTCACTTGCAAAACCCTCCCCCAACCTTGTGAAATTGTCCTCCTTGTTGGTTGCGTCCACCCTGTTTAACCCCTGCCTGGTAACATGAATCCCTTCTGACAAGGCACTTACAGCCATGACAAGCATATGAGATCAAAACCTTTGCCAGTGTTCAAGGAAGCGGAACAACACTGACTTTTTTTTCTCCTTTGTCTCTGTGTATGTGTGTGTGTGTGTGTGTGTGTGTGTGTGTGTGTGCGCACAAGAACATGTGTGTGTGTGTGTGTCAGTGAGGGGCAGGGGTGTTAGGTGGGTGATGTAATATTATTTCCCAGATCAAGAAGTCTATGTTTTATTTGCCAGTGCTGAGAGAGGGCAGGGCGAAGAAAGACTGAGAGAGAGAGAGAGAGAGAGAGAGAGAGAGAGCAAAAAGAAAAGAGAGCCAAGTCGTCAGATTTGATGTGGGCGTTTTTTTGACAGCCATAATTCTCCAGCCTACAGAATTTCATCAACACAAGTTATGTTAAAGCCATGCCGCGGGGCTCCGGCCCTTTCAAGCCTCCCGCTCTGACAGGTAGATTTATTAGTCCTGAAATTTGTACAGATCAGACGTCACTCATGGCAAACTGTCAAAGTGTCAGAGCGCTGGCTTCCTCTGGGCCTGCGCTGCTTTATCAAAGCAAGTCTGCAGGGATAAAGAATTCACTCACATGTACAGAGGGAAGGAGGAAGAGAGAGAGGGAGGGAAGGAGGGAGAGCGAGAGAGAGAGGGAGGGAGGGAGTGAGGGAAGAAGAGAGGGAGAGAGATGGTCGGAGGGAGGGAGAGAGGGAATTTCTACCCAAAATTTATAAAAATATGCCCAGAATTCAGAACTTCAAATGACCAGCAAAAGCTCCTTTATTTATTAGGGGAACATAGAAAATGCATTGCAGTGGTAAAATATGTAACAGCTTGCCATAAACAGATGGACAACCAGTGAGTATATTTGCGTATATTTATCTGTACACTCATGTCTAGATCTGTGTTTATGTGTTCAGTTGTGTTCTTTGTTCTGTGCTTTGGCAACGTAAGATGTATCTTGTCATGCCAATAAAGCATTTGTGAATTGAATTGAATTGAGAGGGAATAAGAGAGAGGGAGGAAGAGAGATGGTGCGAGGGAGGGAGAAAGAGGGCGAGAGAGAGAGGGAGGGAGGGAAAAGTGGGCACGTGCACATGCAGGATAGATTAGATATGAAAGGTGAAAATGAAAAACAGTTATGTGAGGAAGTGGAAGGGTGTTTGTGTGACACTGCCCTCTCATACAGATGACTGACAGACAGACGGACACATCGGGGGAGATTGACACAGGCAGTTAGACGGATGGTTAGTTTTACTCAATACATATACTTTTAAAGAAGTTGAACACGACACTAAATATATACATACATAATGCCTAATATTGCTTTACATACATTTTCCAGGAAGAAGTGAAAGTTGCTGAAGATTTGAAGGAGGCTGAAATGTGACATAAATGCTGAAATTGAAATTAATAATTATGAAATCCGAGAAAAGGTATGAAAAGTTGTCTGGAGAGGTTAATGTCACATCGGCCTTCTCCCAGAAACGCCTTTTTATTCTCATGTATTTGGTTGCAGTGATGCAGTGTCCACTCGCCCAGTCTGCCATTTTGTATTGAAAGTGAGCAGAACAGGGCGATGAAAAGAGGTGATATCTGGAGCAAAGCGGTTTGTTGGCGGAAGAGAGAGCACAAATGAAAGCAAAGTGTTGAGAGGTTGAGAAATATGGAGGGGAAGTAAGAGTGAAGGGGAGAGAATTTATATGGGCTTTTATAACTGCTGCTGACGTGCCTGGAGAAGGAGAGAGAGAGAGGGATGAACAGACGGATGGAGAAGAGGAGGAAAAAGAGAGTGCATTAGTTGAGCAGTGAGCGGAGCAGAAGAGTGGGGGTGGGGGGGGGTGATTCTCTGGCTGCTGCTAAGAAACTTCTTTCAGCTCCACATCTGGTTCTTATATCTCAGAGTTAATTAGTCATATTGGGGTTGTCTGAAGATAAATTTATCATCCAGAAAAAACAAACAGTTTGAAAAATGAAAGGAAGCGAGGTGACATAACTTTGACGTTTAAATAAATCATTTCAACATGATTAAAAACTTACACGCTGTGATGGGCGGAGAACAGAGGGAGTGAGGTATGGAAGGGAAGGAGGGATAGAGGGAGTGGGACGGAAGGATGGAGGGGGTTGTGGGTATTTCTCACATGCCTAGCCTCCCTTCCTCTCTCACTCCCTCTCTCTCTGCCTCTCTCCCTCCCTCTCTTTCTCTCTCTCCCTCTCTTTCTCTCTCTCTCTCTCTCTCTCTCTCTCTCTCTTTCTCCCAGTCCTCCCTCCCTTGGCTTCTCATCCTCTCTCTAACTTGTGGTTTTAATTCTCAGGTTTATTACTCCAGTTTTACGTCTTGTTCCTCCCCTGCGGCTCTTGCAGTCATATTAACTTTGCCGTAGACGCAGCAGAGCTGGATCAAATATGTATTCAAAACACAGGTAAAACATTCCTGCAAATCCTTGAAGGATAGTCAGCAAAACGCTTGACTGGAAAAAACTCACAGTAAATATAAAACAAGGATTTGTATTTAGAATATAATAGAATAGAATAACTTTTATTTTCTTTGCGAGGGAACAGAATTGTATGCATTCTTGATGTTACTATAGCACAGATCAGTGGTCTTGCTTCCCCGTGTTTCACAGGTAACATACTGATGGTATAGTGGCAATTTATCAGCGTTTACAGGTATTCATATCACCTAAGACTTACACTAGAGAATCAGGAGATTTTGATTCCAGGCACGGAACACAATATACAATTGTATCTGAATTCTGAATGTTAGTGAAAAATAGATCCTTTTAAAAAATAAAAAAAAACGTGTTTGTAATCTGCAGGAATTTTCCTGGTGTCTAAAGGGTTAAAAAGCATTTCAAATCATTATTTTTGACCCAGGTCTGAGACAAAGTGGACGTCCTTCTTTTCTCTTCACCCTATTTTTCTGTCACGCCACTCGCTCCCTTCGTCATCGTCGTTTGACAGGCGAGAGGCCCCGCCCCCGGTATGTTGAAAATGCCCTATCTGTTGTGTGTGACTGTGTGACCTGTCTTTGTTTGCTAATATGGAATTATGTTTGTCTTTTCTCCTCGCTAAAACTGCCACAACCACCGCTGTGTGTCAGCTAAAATTTGGGTTTGGCAGCGCTGTCCTACATGCATCTGTGTTAAATTAGCCTTTTTCTCATTCTTCTCCTCTTCTGCTGCAAACCTCTACAAGAGTCAATCAATCAGAAACACTATTTATTCCGTGTAGCAACATTCACAGGCAATAAAACGCTGTAGAGTGCCTAAGAGGCTTCAATTTAATTTTCTTTTGTCGACGGTAGAAAAAAATACCATTTGAATGGCTTGGGATTTTAAATGATGTTAGATTTCGATGTAGTGCGAAATGGCGGGACAAGAAAAGGCATGAATAGGAAAGGATAGAATAAAAGAAAAGGAGGAGAGGGAGAGAATAAGAAGGAAAGGTGGGGAGAGAAGAGCGAATGTATAGTCGAGCAGGCTCCCTGACAGTTTGTCTGTTACAAGTTGTCAGATAATTACACCCTGGGCCCTGGAGGCACACTTTGGTCGTCTTTGATTGTGACAGAGTTTGATTAAGAGCCGTCCGCCCCGCCCTAGCCTTCAGCAACCCGCCGCCGACAGACGGTGAAGAAAGAGATGCCGTGGAATGAGACAGAGGGGAGAGAGACGCAGGCGGAGAGGGGGAGGGAACCAGCACTCCGGAGAGAGGGAATGGCAGGAATTTCTCTCATTTCAACTGGCCTGCTTGTCCCGTTTTTTAATTTTTTTAAATTTAATATCGGATTGAATTTGTTAGCAGGCCATGTCCTCTTGTACACCGTGTACGTGTGCTCTTGTGTTCCTGTGTAAAATGCGGCCTCAGTTTTATTAAATAGGAGAGGCTTTGTGAGAACAGAGGGTGCGAAAGGGCCTTTTCTGGATGTTTGGGGCTGTTTGTGTGTTTTCGGGAGGAACTCCAGGTGGAAAGAGACTCTTCCATCCCGCAGGCCTGACTGCTGACAGCATACAGCAAAACCTGCCAAAGACCACTCAGCACCACAGACTGACAAGCAAACACCTCCCCTCGGAGTGTGTGTGTGTGCGTGAGTGTGTGTGTGTGTGTTACTGAATGTGTGTATCACCTGGAGGGGTGTGTCTGAGGTAGACTGTGTGTGGTAAGCATGGCAGGTCCCATTGGTGGTTCAGTAGTGTGGGATTAAGGTTTGGTAATTAAAGTCTTTGTTGGAATGTGAATGGATCAAGGTGCCGGGGGGAGTGATGGGGGGGGGGGGGGGGGGGCAGGGTCAGCTGGAGTAGGCTGGGTCAATGCCTGCCACTGAGACCCTGTGAACACAACACCCACACTCACACACAAGTATACACATACACGCACGCACACACACAGCACACAGACAGACACGCACACACACACACACACACACAAATAGACACAAGCAAACACAGGCTCACACACAAAAACATAAGCATTAATGCCTACACACCCATACGGTCGTTAAGATGCAGGCGCAAATGAACGCACAGTTATGAACACCAACACATTAAAACATTAACATGCAAACACATACCTGCGCACATACTCATATCTGCCCAAATTAGTCAGCTATATGTAGTCAGTGTTATTGTTGAGCATTAATAGGCATCTAGGACCCCCTCGAAAACGAGGGCTTATCCTGCCAATGAATAATAATAATAATAATAATAATGAGCTTCTATATATATAATACAAACTCTAAGCATGGCTTGACCAGACTGAGATGAGCAGGGCTGATAAAACTTAACATATTTCTTTATTTCATGATTTTATAATTCTTCCAAACAGAGCCCCTCGCCGCCCTGTCCCGAGACGTGAGCGGATGCAGTGTTTTCGGTGGGAGAAGGGGATGAGTGAGAGAAAGAGGGGGATTTATGGCGTGACAGCAGTGGAGGAGGAGAGGAAGGGGAGGCGAGCCGGGAGTCACAGCAGTCAGCCCCAGAGAGATGGTTTTTAGCACGGCCTAATAAACCACAGACTTCATTTACTGCCTGATTTATGGGCGGCGGCTAAACAGGGCGTTTGCGCTGACAGGAAAGGAATGGCTTTAGTGAGGGAGAGAGAGAGAGAGCGAGGGAGACAGAGAGAGGGAGAGGACGGAGGGAGGGGGACAGGGAGGGAGAGAGAGGAGGGAGAAAGGGTGAGGGAGGAAGGGAGAGAGCAAGGGAGGGAGAGAGGGGGGAGAGAGAGTGAGGGAGACAGTAAGGGATGGAATGGAGGGAGAGAGAGGGAGAGGGAGGGAGGTATGGAGGGAGGGAGGGAGAGAGAGCGAAGGAGACAGAAGGAGGGAGGTATGCAGGTAGAGAGAGGGTGAGGGAGGAAGGGACAGAGAGAGGGAGGGAGAGAAGGAGAAAGTGAGGGAGGGAGAGAGGAGGGGAGAGAGAGGGAAGGAGGGAGGGGACAGACTCCAGGCTTGGAGCACATCATGGTTTAGAACATGAGGCCCTGGCTTCATATGGACCTGCAGAAAGGAACGATCCCCACAGCCTCAGAATCACATTCTCTCCTACAGCGACTTTTCTGTGCACACATTGCAACTGGAGCTGCACCAAGAATATAGGGTGTCTGTGCACTGTGCAAACACACACACATGCCCTTGTACACACTCGAACACACATGCACTGACACCACACACATACTCACCACACACAAACGCTCACTGACTTCCCACTGGCTCTAAAATGCTTCTAAAAATTTGACTTCAAAATGCTTTTTTAACAATACAGGCATTTAGCAGACGCTCTTATCCAGAGCGACATACACAACTAGGACATGAAGGACATGACATTTAAAGGACATGAAGAGAGTGTTTGTGTTTTAAGGGTGCTTTCATGGAGGAGGCATGTGTTACTGGTGTATTATTCTCACCCTTCTCTGGGCTTTGAACGGGACGGTTTCTGCAGGACCAGCATTAATGAGATAAGAGCACCCTATAGCACAGGGGTGTCCAATCTTACCCAAAAAGGGCCGGTGTGGGTGCAGGCTTTTGTTCTAGCCCAGCACTATGACACCTGATTCTACTTATCAAGGTCTTGATTGAAGAGCACGATTAGTTAATTAGTTGAATCAGGTGTTGTAGTGCTGGGCTAAAACAAAAACCTGCACCCACAACGGCCCTTTCCGGATAAGATTGGACACCCCTGCTATAGCGTATCACATAAACAGAGACAGCAGGATGTGCTATAAATGGCAGAAATCCATCACGAATGTGGACCAGGAGCTGACGACAGAAAAGAGAAATGCAGTCCTGGTTTCCTGTTAACGGCTCTTCAAAGCCCCACCAGACAGGAAGTTGCGTTTTCCACTTCCTGTCCATGCAGCCTATGGGAACTACGTGACGGTAGGCATGGAAATCTTCCTGCCCTGTTGCACAATGGATTCTCTGATCTGTTTTTCCCTTTGAGGGGAACTAAGATGATTGATCATGGGATGGAGTGTTGATGAGTGTTGAATAGTTCTCTGTTGAGGAAACAGCATGATGATGATGAAGACTTTGCTTTAGAAGCTTGAATGTATAAAAAAATTAAAGTAAAGAAGAATTATGTCCTTTTCATTGTGTTTGAATGCATACGTCAGTGTACATACAGTATGTGTGTGCTGTGTGGATTTGCATGTGTGCGTGTTTGTGTGTGTATGCATGTGCGCCTGTGTATGTGTGTCTGAATGTGCGTGTGTGTGTGTGTGTGTGTGTGTGATCTGTGTGTGTGTGTGCTTGCATGTGTGTGTGTGTATGCATGCGTACGTGTGTGAGAATGTGAGTGGCGCTGCCACAGCTGTTGTGCTTGCACATGTGTGTGTGTGTGTGTGTGTGTGTGTGTGCATGCGTATGTGTGTGAGAATGTGAATGTGTGTGTGTATGCATGTGTACGTGTGTGAGAATGTGAGTGGCGCTGCCACAACTGTTGTGCTTGCATGTGTGTGTGTGTGTGTGTGTGTGTGTGTGTAGTCTGTGTGTGTGTGTGTATGCATGCGAACGTGTGTGAGTGTGTGTGTGTATGCATGCGAACGTGTGTGAGAATGTGAGTGGCGCTGCCACAGCTGTTGTGCTTGCATGTGTGTGTGTGGTCTGTGTGTGTGTGTGTGTGTGTGTGTGTGTGTGTGTGTATGCATGCGAACGTGTGTGAGTGTGTGTGTGTATGCATGCGAACGTGTGTGAGAATGTGAGTGGCGCTGCCACAGCTGTTGTGTCTGTCAGTCAGGTGTCTGTCTGGGAGGGATCAGCTGACCCCGCCCCCTTTCTCTCTCTCCTTTGAAACCAGGTCGCTGACCCCATTACACCTGTCAGCGCTCAGGTATAATGTGGCCTGTCAAACAGGGCCCACGCTCCCCCAGCCCGGCAGCTGTGTGCTTTGAGTGAGCGGGCCGGGTTTGGAGGGGGGGCCGGGACAGGCCCATTGTGAGACAGGACCCCCGTGGAGGCTCCCCTGCAGGGAGGGGGGTCGGGGGGCAGGGCGGCGGGGCCGTCCCGATAAAGGAGGCCTCCGGGAGAACTCTCAGGGGCGTGAAAAAACAAGAAAGGGACAAACAAGCGGAAAGAAACACAAGAGAGGAGAGTGCAAAGGGAAACAATGGGGGCTCTTTCTCTCTGCCCTGTTTCTCTGTTTGTTGCTAAGAGGAGGAGGAGGAGGCTGGTGATCCTTATCTCTGCACTTGAGGGGGAAACACACAGGCTGCAGGAGAGAGATTGTGGCCTTGTTTGTGTTTGTGTGTGTGTGGGTGTGTGTCTGTGTTTGTGTGTGTGTGAGTGTTTGAGGCAGGGATTGGGGTTGTTTGTGCATCGGGATGCAGGAGGTTTTCAGTCGATATTTAACACAGAACATTAAAACAGGAAACAATATTTTGAGACAATGCTCCCAGTAAAAACTGATTACCTTTCCAGTTCAGTTCAAAGTGAAGGCTTTGTTTCTTTCATTAATAACCGTCATAATGGGGCCTAACATATTATTGTGGTGCGTTTGGCTCGCACTGTTCACTGGAATAACCACTGCAGCTCCTGAGAGCGCCTGTTCCAGCTCGCCGCTGCTCCTTCTAACTGCTGTTCCATCTCACCGCTGCTCACTCTAACTGCTGTGTGTGTGTGTTTGTATGTGTGTTCAGAGCTGCTCACTCTAACACATGTTCCAGTTCACTGTTGCTCACCCAGGCTGTTCCATCTTGCTGATGCTGTTCCATCTCACTGCTGCTCACTCTAACTGCTGTTCCATCTCGTCGCTGCTCCCTCTAACTGCTGTTCCATCTCACCGCTGATCCCTCTAACTGCTGTGTGTGTGTGTATGTGTTTGTATGTGTGTTCAGAGCTGCTCACTCACTGTTGCTCACCCAGGCTGTTCCATCTTGCTGATGCTGTTCCCACGCACTGTTCCCTCAGCTACTGTTCTTTATCGCTCCTGTTCCATCTTACTGTTGTTTCCTTAAGCTTATCTAATGGATCAGATGTTCTGTCTGTTTTCATTCCAAGCCGATGACAAAGTCAACTTCTGACAGCCATTCCTAACACAGGCTGAACTTAAGATCTAAGATCCTTTTGCAAGTGACACAGTTTAAGAATTCTGTGATAAACTGCCTTTCCATATGTCTTTTTCTTATTTTAAGTCATAACCCCTCACTGACAGGAAGGAAGGCCTGACAGATGTAAGGGTCTTGCTTTTGGGTCTGATTGAGAAGCCCTGGTGATGGTATCTTCTCCTCACTTGGTCACACACTGTCTCGGTGAATGACTCCCCGAAGGTAACCGCAGTACCTGAATTTCACCACTAGATAAAAACAAAAAGCATTAACATTGCAGGATACACTGAACCAAGGTAGTAGAGGCCTCTGAACAATACAATGGGTGAAAGTTACTGAAATTTGGATTATATAAATGCTGCTATTAATAACCAATTATAACTCTCCCAGTATATAATTCCTAACTCTGTTTTCATATAAACACTGTTCAAAATCAAATATATACAACTGCTCAAATCAAATATACAAAATGAAAAATTGTTTTATTGCATAAATTCTGCAATTATACATTTGATTATACAAGTTCCTCATTCATAATGCAAGAGTTATTCAATGTAACGTGCAAGTAACACAAATTCTAATCAAATAAATTGTGTTTGAATTAACAAATGCCAAACCTGCCTATTATATAATTTAAAGTTCTCTTTTCATATCCACATTGCTTGAATCTAACTAATAGCTCGGAAATTGTATAAACTTGGCTTAAATGAAATACACACAACTGTAATTTAATACAAATCTTACCTCGTTTTGATTATACAATGTGAGTTTGCTCTCTTTTGTGCAAGGCATTATGGTCAATGCGTGTGTTCGTTAGCCAGGCTGTTGTTTACCCAAGTCTCCTTTTTATACAAGATTTGTTTTATACGCCTGTTCCATCTTTGATTAATGAACTCCATGGCTAAAGCAAATGTATATTTTTGAGCAATACGTCCTGAGCATTCTGCACATAATGTGATAATGATGACTGTGATCGGAGAGCCTGACATGTAAAAAATTGACTGTAAACTATTTAAAAACGGTCAAAAACACTATCTGAGCCCAAGCTGCTCCACTTGATGACAGAAACATGAATATCCTTAAATCACTGGGCTCTTGTAAATGATTGTGTGGAAGAGAGAACACTGTGATATAGTATAAATCATCCGACGGCTTTGGAGGGGTAGAAAAAACGCAGTCGTGCTGCGTACTGCTTCGGTAAGCGCTGCAGCAGTTTTTCATCGATTTTCCTTTGTAAGGCATGATAGAAACGAGACCAGGGAGACCAGAACAAACAACGCTTGTGATATCATTACCGCCGGTGAATAACAAATCACCGCTCAGTCAGAGCTCTCCAAACCGCACTCTCTGTTCGCTGCTGAGGGAGATGCTTGTAAGTCGGTTATTTATATATTGTCTGTTAAATAATGGTTTCCTGCAAACTGCTCTTTTTAAAAATGGCTGCACTGCACAGTCACGGGCCCTGTCCGAATCAGCACTCTTCCACACTGTTGAGTAGCCTTGGTGAGTAGATAGGGCGAGAAAGTCGTAGAGTACACGAAAATTTTTAAAATTGCAGTATACTTCAAACACCCGGATGACACACTTACTTCCGGGGTTTCGCTGAGTACATTTGGGAGCACACTTTTCAAGAAGTACACAAACATTTTGGCACATAAATATGATGTGAATCTTTTTTTTAAATGAGGCGCAGCTTCGCTGACGTTTTCCTTCAAATGCAACAAAAACAACACGTGACACGGCAGTGCAAGAGTGGGGCACAGGGTTGCCAGATCTTGTAAGACTTTCCAGCCAAATGGCGACTCAAAACTAGCCCAAATTATAGGCTATTTTTAACCGAAACCAATGTATTTTAAATAGAAATCATCATGTTTTTAATTTTTTAAATAAGTGCGTGCTTTGCGACTTTTCATTTTTACAAGTGACTGCACTTTGAAAGTATCCCAATTTAGCTGTAAAACCGTGGACATGGCAACACTTGTGGGAAGCCTTATGACCTGCTTACGACACTTCCATAGTGCGGATGGAAAATAGTATGGCAGATATTTTTCGTGGACTGCTAAACAGTACACATTAAACAGCACACTTCTGCGAGGGCACTGTTCGCAGGAGACAGGGCGCAGTAGATAGGGCTCTGATTCGGACGCAGCCTCGGTCTCTGTATGTGTTAGAATCCTGTCTTGGCAGAAGAGCCCCAGAATATAATTGGTTTGGAAAAAGGGGGTGTGTCTAAGAATTAGGGGGCATGTCTATGTATGGGGGGGGGGGGGGGGGTGTCTAACCATCAGGGGTGTCTCTTGGTGTCAAGGGTGCGCATAAGACACATACGTCTGTTTCGGTGTGTCCGCGGTCTGTCTAAGACAATGGTCTGTAACCTTGGACTTGGAAAGCCACAGGGTCAGCTGATTTTTGCTGCTACTTAGCACTTAGCAGATAAAATTAAGACACAAAGGGGTGTGTAAAAGGGCTGCTCATATTAATCAGGGGCCGGTTGCACCAACTGTGCATAAGTAAGAACTAAGCCTAGTTGTAACTTAAATCTCTGCTAAGTTACAACTTGCGCACTACTAAAATAAAACATGTTGGACCACAAAACATAGTTAGAACGTAACCCTACGTATAAACTAAATATTTATGCAAGCCATTGACCAGGAATAACTCTGTAATTAATAATGTTTCAATGGGAGATCGATTTGAATAATGTTGCTTTAAAACTATGAACCTGGTCATTGCCAACAATTTTGCGATACACTGCATTCTCCGGACTTGTATGAGACGTTGATATCTACGCCTGTTTCGTTTTAAGAGAGAGGGCATAATTGTAGGCTAATGAGATTAACACACATTCTAGGCTTGCTAGCAGCTGATCTCCAGCAAGAAACTGATAGGAACGGAGCTAATAGAAGTTGGCAGACAGTCTCAAACAACTACTCCTGTAACAGTAGCTAACTAAAGTTAGCTGTATCAACATAAAAGAGCAGTATTAAGTAGCTTGCTAATAATGGTGGGTCAATGATACATAACAAATTTGTGTCACCAAGGTAACTTTCCAACAATATCCTAGTGCAACGCTATTTCCTGTTTACGCTCATTGGATCAATAAACGTTGACGTAATTTTGTGCGACTACACATTACTAATTAAGTTTTGTGTTAAGGACACACGGTGCAGCCAAATTTAGTAGCCCACTAGTTGTAAACTAACTAGTAGCTACTAGCCTTGTAGTGTGAGCTTTACATTCCAACTTATGGTAGAACATACGAATAGCTGGTGCAAACTTACCCAGGTGAATTATGTTTCTGCTACATTGAAAGTCACTCTAGTCTGGATAAACATGTCTGCTAAATGAATGTAATGTAATGCAAGGTTTCTTAGTATTAGGGGTATGTCTACGTATTGGTGGCGTGTCTAAAAGGGATGGATGTCTAAGATTCAGGGGGTGTGTCTATGACTCAGGGGTGTGTCAATGATTCAGGGGGTCTGTCCAAGACTCAGGAGTTGTTTCTAAGACTCAGGGGGTGTGTCTAAGTCTCGGGGCATGTATAAGAGTCAGGGGGCATGTCTAAGACTCAGAGGGCATGTCTAAGACTCAGGGGGTGTGTCTAAGACCCAAAGGGGGGTGTCTAAGACTCAGGGGGTATGTCTAGGACTCAGAGGGCATGTCAAAGACTCAGGGGGTGGGTCTAATACTCAAAGGGGGTGTGTCTAAGACTCAAGGGGGGGTGTCTAGGACTCAGAAGTGTGTCATACCTGAGTACAGTGTGACCGGTAGCGAGGTCAGCCTAACCACAACGGCACACTACTGGATGACGCGTTTGGGGGAGGGGTTTTGATTTACAGTGGGGCGCCGGACCCGACGGGACGACCCCATTAGCGCTGGCTCTCCGGGCGTCTTAGCGACCCAGTCCTGGATAATTTACAGCGCCTTCATCTGAACGGAATGTGTTTCTTGTACAGTGTAATGGAAGCAATCTATTCTCCCTGTCAGCATCGGAAAACACTTTTTTTCCCATCAGCTGCAGGGGAAGCATTTGACAGCAAGAGGGCAAGACTGTTTGTGTTTAGGGGCCTGCTTGTTGGCATAGGGAGAGGTGTGTGTGTGTGTGTGTGTCTGATAGAGTACTTCCTTTTGAATGCATTTGCTTTATTATGAATGGCTGTTTCCAGAAGGTTGAGTGTGTATTTTCATACGGGCTTGATTTGAATGTTACAGCTGACACATGGACATTTCCGTGGCTGGGTTCTGCGAGCGAGTTGTCACTCTTTGCAAGTTTGCAGTTACTCTAAAGGGTCGTGTTTATTTATACAGTGTTTTGATGATGGATTACAGTGTATATGTGCAGTGTTTCGATTGCACAAGCTGGAGCCTTTTCTAGGAAAACGGTTCCACGTTGAAAGGGAAAAACTGCACATTTTATTGTCCATCAAGATGTTTCTTGGCTCAATAAACAAAACACCTAAAGTTAAAACTATGAAACTGTGTTTTTGCTGTCCCCTGAGGTTGTGAGTCTGTTCTTCATTTTGCTAAAATTTTTAAATGTTTGCAAAAATATTCCAAAGCATTACAATACCAGATCCAGTGTAGTGTAGATACTGAGAGGGTGGAATAAATGCTTTAGGTAATACCCCTGTTTGCCCTCTTATATGTCACCCTTTCTCTTTTTAGGGCTTTTTCTGCCTTTTTATTGCTCGCAATGAGCATGTGGCCGGTGCTCTTACAGGCTACGCCACTGAGACAGCCCTAGTTACCCTTTCGAATGCATTTTATTTTTCCATAAATACATAAAGTAATTGGTGGGCGAGCAGGGAAAGTTCAGTCTTATAAAAGTATACAGTTGTTTTCCAGAATTTTTAATCAACAAATAGGTGCCACTAGGAATTTTATCTCTACAGACTCTAAACGCAGTAACTGCTGTTATTGTGCAGGTAAGAACAGGTGGAAGAGCAGGAGAAATATATCACTTTACATGATGGTCCCATTAATTAATACACAAAATAAATACATGATTAACGCTTCATTCAGCCAATTATAAGTGAGTGATAGTATCTCAAAACAAACTCAGGAATAGTTTATGACATTGACTGATGTTCAATGAACAGTCACATTACTATATTACTATATTATTCAGGAGATACCTCTTGAGATTAAAAATCACATTTCCAAGAGTGTCCTGACCATCTTCTGTGTGCATCTGTTTAGGACCACAGTGTAAAGTAGTGCTGTTAATAACCATTACTGTCCTGTTACTGGGATATGTTATTTTTAGTCCAGCTGCAGTCCAAATCCAAAATCCGCTCCAGGTTTCAGCGCTGACCTTGCCTCCCAGGTTGAAGCTTTACCCTCCTGTCTCCACAATCCGCCACAGTCTTTAGATGAACCCAGGTAGGACACTGCCATTGTACCCTTGAGCAAGGTACTTAACCTGACTTGCTTCAGTATATATCCAGCTGTATGAATGGATAAATGTAATAAGAAGTTGTGTAAGTCGCTCTGGGTAAGTGCGTCTGCTAAATGCCTGTAATGTAATGTAAATGAACTTGATTTAACAGGTTATGGGATCCTGCCAGAAACACCTAAAGCTATTGGCCCAGATATGATCAGCCATCCACCAATCAAACAAGGAGCTGTGGAACTCAAAACCATGGGCTTTATCACATTTAACTGTTTTTGAATTTATACATATATTCTCATATATGTACTACCTACACACACACACACACACACACACCACACACACACACACACACACACACACACACACACACACACACACACACACACACACACACACACATTAGTGGCATATGTGACAGTTCAAGTTTTTTTTTGCTTTGTGCCATTGCTGTTGTTCTCCTAATTTATTAGCCTTGCATTCCAAATGGCTGCTGTGGTGAGTCAATCAATGACGTATTTGAACAAATCAAAAGCTTCTCTGGGTCTCCGCAGCAACGCAATGGCATTATTTTTGTTCCGCCCTTTTTTGGTCACATGAATCCCTGCCCTGTCTTCACTAGAGATGGCCACTTTGAATATGTATATAAAGTATATATACGTACATACCCGAAATTCCAAAAAGGTTGTGACAGTATGTAAAATGCACATAAAAGCAGAAAGCAGTGATTTGTAAATTCTCTTTTACATATATTTTATTGAAAACAGTACAAAGAAAAGATATATAATGTTTTACCTTATCAACTTTATTGAAAACTCAGGTAAGAGCAGGTGCGGCGGGGTGTGCGTGTGCGTAAATGACCGATGGTGCCATCAGTACACAATTAAGAACAAAATATGCACCAGCAACATGGAGGCTTTGTGCCTCACCCTCAGACCCTTTGGCTGTGTGATTCTATGTGTTTCATATATGTTCCCCCCAGTGGCAATACAGCCCGAGCAACATATGCTACCTCTGACTGTGTCCATCAATGCCAACAGCAACACCCTGAAGCACCAGTCTTCATTTTAGGAGACTTTAACCAGTGTAGTCTCGAGAGGTCAATGCCAGGCTTTGTACAAGTTGTCAATTGTAGCACTCGGAAGAACAAGATTATAGATATGTGCTATACAAATATCAAAAACTCCTATTCCTCCCGTGCCAAGCCCTCCATTTCCAGTTCTGATCACAATGCTGTCCACCTCATCCCAGTCTATAAGACCAAGTTGAAGAGCAGCAGACCAGTGGAGAAGACGGTCAAGGTGTGGTCAGAGGAGAGCAGAGAGACAATGAAGGGCAGCTACCTCTGCACGGATTGGGAGGTGTTCCAAGGGGAGAACATTGACCACACAGTCACAGTTACCATGGACTACATGAACTTCTGTGTGGATGGGGTAATACCCTCAAAGAAAGTGAAAGTGTGTCCAAATAACACGCCCTATGTAAAAGGGGACATCAAATAGGTGTCAAAGAAAAAGAAAACTGAATTTAAGAATAATGACAGGGGCAAGGTGAAGAGGATTCAGAAACAACTGAACAGTATGATAAGGGAGGGCAAGCAGACATACAGGAAAAAGCTGGAGGGTGCCTTTATATCGTACAACACAAAACTAGTCTGGCAAACTATGAAGAACATGGCTGGCATGGTAGCACCCCACAAACCCCTCCATGTGGAGGATGAACTTGCCTTTGCTAATGAATTGAACAGTTTTTATAAGAGGGTTGATACAGACATTAATTCCCATGACTGTATGTCAGTACTAGAGACTATTCCAACCTCAAATGCTGACAATGTCAGCATCATCGTTGAGCAGGTGACAAAGGTGTTTAAACGCCTAAACCCACGGAAGGCTAGTGGGCCTGACAATGTTACACCTAACCTTCTGAAGACCTTTGCAGAGGAGCTTGCAGAGGAGCTGGGCCCAGCCTGGCAGCCCATCTTCCAGCTATCACTGGATTCCCACTCTGGATGTGTATTTCTCATGTGTATTTATTCTTGTTACTATTCCTATGTATGTGCATAATACGTATATATGCATGTGTGTATAATATGCTTTGCGTTATGTCCTTCTTTTTTAAAGATGCACTTTTTGTACGCAAAGAAAAATTTCCGTGAATAACAAAGAATAAAGATATCTATCTAATATAATCTCTTACAAGCGATCCTATAACCTCTCTGCATTTGAATGGATCTCTGCTGCCAGATATGCAGTAGATAGGGTTGTTTCTCCTGACTCATTTTCCTATTGAACTCTATGGAAAAATAAGTCAGGAGAAACAACCCTTCAAGTGATCCATCCATATCTATTGCATATCTGGCAGCAGAGTGATGGTATGAGGCTTGTTTGATACCGCAGACCCTTGATGATTTACAACCATTTAGCCAACCATGGGTTCCATACTATTCCTGTGTAATTTACAGCTAAATCTAGTCCCACCCCCCAATTCACATAGAGATCCATTCAAATGCAGAGAGGTTATAGTATCACTTCAATACCTGAAAATAAGATATCAAGAGTCTTTTGATATCCTTTTATACCCAGTCATGATAGCATCACCTTTTTAATTGTGGAATGTTCCAAAAAGTTTTTTTTTTTGCCCCTCTC
>CM056382.1:57650860-57753386 GCA_029718625.1 Synaphobranchus kaupii
AACCATACAAACCCCTCTCCACTAGCATCCAAAAATTCAGACTGCCAACAAAGCAGGCAAAAAACCTCTCCCTCTCTTTGGGGGTTACGAATTAGATCTGATCAATTGATCTTTAGAGACCCGCAGAAATCACATTAGTCTGGAGTCGGTTACTGCACTAAAACATGATGTAATTCAATTGGTCCCAGTAACTGATTGAAAACAGCTCCTATCTGCTGTGCTGTGAGCCACTTCCTGGGAGCTCATCTCTGATAAAAACACACATATTTATATCGTATGCTGACAGATATTGCACTTTCCTAACCTAATTGGGGAGCTAATATGAATGTATGGCTTTGATAATGCAGGCCACTCTTGTCTTGTCCGCTGTCTGACAGGACTCTTCCAGTGGGGCTAATGTGGTTACTGGAGTGAGGCACATTCACGGCTATATGTGCACAGCGTAGCCAGATGTGCACATCTTATACTAGAGGAGAATCATGCCATGGCTTCATCTCAGAGACAGCTTGGGCAAACTCAGACAAGATGTGTATGTGTCCTCAAACCCACAATAGACAAATGACAACAGTGTCAGACAGAGGTGAGATCATCGTTGACTGTCATGTCATTAGTGGGTGATGCTCACGGCCCATTTAAACCCTGTCATTAACTCGGGGGTTTAGGACTCTAAGTTTTGAATATAAATTAAACATTTTTGGAACTCCTACATGTGGAGCCTGTGGTTCACACAGTACCTTTGATAACACACTGGCTGATATTAATTGAGGTTGATAATTGGTCTAATTACATATTTAAGTTTTTGATAGAACAGAGTAAAAAGAAAAACAGGAATATCGTCTGCGCTATAGGATCAAGGAATCCTTCCTATAATATTGGAAGAGTGCTTTTAATAGCACTTGCAAATTGCAAATATAGTTACAGGCTGAAAGGGTCTTCTATAAGTTAGAATATGTAAGAGCGAAAGGAGACTGAAACATATAAAATATTTAACATTTGTCCTTAACGTTAGTTTACAAGTAAATATATGTGTTACTGTTTACTCCACTTGGTTAGGCACCACAGTGAAGTCACAAAACTGTGAGAAAGACTTGCATTTATTTGTCAAAGTTAAGAACAAACGTGGGTTGAGTCCAGCTGGGTTGAGGGACTGAAAGCTCTCTGAAAGTGAATAACTATGAATGGACCTGGTGGGTAGAGACTAAGACCCAGATTAAATCTAAGTGCAATGCACTTTATCCTTAACTTTGTGAAATTTGGTTGCTTATGCAACATTTTTTTTAATGGCAGTGACCACTAAATGTTGTGTAAGACTCAAAAGAGGTACAGTTGAAGTCGGATGCAATACACTTAGGTTGAAGTCATTAAAACTAAATTTTTTATTTTTTTCATGTTAGCAAACTATAGTGTTGGCAAGTCAGTTAGGACATCTACTTTGTGCATGACACAAGTAATGTTTCCAACAATTGTTTACAGACAGATTATTTCACTTTTAATTCACGATATCACAATTCCAGTGGGTCAGAAGTTTACATACAGTAAGTTGACTGTGCCTTTAAACAGCTTGGAAAATTCCAGAAAATTATGTCATGGCTTTAGAAACTTCTGATAGGCTAATTGACATTATTTGAGTCAATTGGAGGTGTACCTGTGGGTGTATTTTAAGGCCTATATTCAATCTCAGTGCCTCTTTGCTTGACATCATGGGAAAATCAAAAGAAATAAGCCAAGACCTCAGAAAGAAATTGTGGACCTCCACAAGTCTGGTTCATCCTTGGGAGCAATTTCCAAACGCTTGAAGGTACCACGTTGGTCTGTACAAAACAATAGTACGCAAGTATAAACACCATGGGACCACACAACCGTCATACCACTCAGGAAGGAGACGCGTTCTGTCTCCTAGAGATCAATGTGCTTTGGTGCAAAAAGTACAAATCAATCCCAGAACAACAGCAAAGGATCTTGTGAAGATGCTGGAGGGAACAGGTACAAAAGTATCTATATCCACAGTAAAACGAGTCCTATATCGACATAACCTGAAAGGCTGCTCAGCAAGGAATAAGCCACTACTCCAAAACCGCCATAAAAAAAGCCAGACTACAGTTTGCAACTGCACATGGGGACAAAGATCTTTTTGGAGAAATGTCCTCTGGTCTGATGAAACAAAAATTGAACTGTTTGGCCATAATGACCATCGTTATGTTTGGAGGAAAAAGGGTGAGGCTTACAAGCCGAAGAACACATCCCAACCATGAAGCACGGGGGTGGCAGCATCATGTTGTGGGGGTGTTTTGCTGCAGGAGGGACTGGTGCACTTCATAAAATAGAGGACATCATGAGGAAGGAAAATTATGTGGATATATTGAAGCAACATCTCAAGACATCAGCCAGGAAGTTAAAGCTTGGTTGCAAATGGCTCTTCCAAATGGACAATGACCCAAAGCATACTTTCAAAGTTGTGGCAAAATGGCTTAAGGCAAAGGCAAAGTATTGGAGTGGCCATCACAAAGTCCTGACCTCAATCAAATCGAAAATTTGTGGGCAGAACTGAAAAAGCATGTGCGAGCAAGGAGGCCTACAAACCTGACTCAGTTACACCAGTTATGTCAGGAGGAATGGGCCAAAAAAAAAAATCTTATTGTGAGAAGCTTGTGGAAGGCTACCCGGAACATTCGACCCAAGTTAAACAATTTAAAGGCAATGCTACCAAATACAAACAGACTGCATGTAAACTTCTGACCCACTGGAAATGTGGTGAAAGAAATAAAAGCTAAAATAAATCATTCTCTGTACTATTATTCTGACATTTCACATTCTTAAAATAAAGTTGTTGATCCTAACTGACCTAAGACAGGGAATATTTACTAGGATTAAATGTCAGGAATAGTGAAAAACTGAGTTTAAATGGATTTGGCTAAGGTGTATGTAAACTTTCGACTTCAACTGTATATACTTGTGTAAATTAAATCCGGAAAATGTAAGGACAAAGAACATTGTTGATAGACTGAGTTAAGGCCCTTTAAGTTTTGTCTCAGGCCTTTTTGGATTCTTGAATGTTGTGAATGGATCAATTCCCTCTTGCGTTTATGGCGGTTTCGTAGTGGAGTTCAAAGAGATATATTTTTTGGGTATTTTTCTTGTGGTTTCTGCTGTAGGGAAAGTGTTGAGAGTTTGATCCACAAGCACTCGTACGCCAGGTCACCGATACGGACGTACGCTGGCGAGGAGGACGCGATAGGCGAGGACGGGCATGCCACCCACGGCCGCGGTAAGAGCCACGCCATCCTCACTGGGTGTGTCCCAGCGCGGTCGGTCAAATAAATGTTCAGAAATATGATCCAGATCAGTCGTTATGAGCCCAGGATCCAACTAATGAGCAAATAAACATCCCTTATTTCAAATGTGAACTATGTTAAAATACAGAATTAAATATTTTTAATAAATGTCAAAACATATGCATATGCATAAAAATAGCACTGTAATAAATATTTATATTGATACTTTTTATCTGAAGACCCACAGTTATGGCCGACAGTATGCTATTCAGAAAGCCATAAGTGCATCCTGTCTCTTGACTGCCATAGGCTAGAATGGTACTGATATACTGTATATTGTACTAAATTATATATTTGCTCTTATCTTATGTCTCAGGCTCTGCCTTCACGGCCTCGGACAGCCTCTCTCTGAGCTCCTGGGTGACCACCGCCTCCGGATTCTCAGGGTTCCAGCACCCCCAATCTCTCTCAGCCATGGGGACCAGCTCCGCCTCCCTGGCCAGCCCCCTGCCACACCCCATCCAGGGCTCCCTGCCCCCCTACGGCCGGCTGGGCATGCCCCTCACCCCCTCCGCCTTGGCGGGCACCATGCAGGCCAGCGGACCCACCTTCCCCTCCTTCCACATGCCCCGCTACCACCACTACTTCCAGCAGGGGCCCTACGCCGCCATACAGGGACTGCGCCACTCCTCCACAGTCATGACCCCCTTCGTATGAACCCCGGGAGCCCCTCCCCCGAACCTCCTGACACGCCCCAGTCCCACCATCCACATCCTCCTCACTGCCACCGTCATCATCATCATAATCACCACCATCATAAGACCGCTCTCATCCTTCCTCCTCATTGTAAATACTGTATCTGATTAAAGGAACCCTAAACGACCTGGGGGGTGCTGCCTCTCGACAGCTTCCCGGTGATGAAACGGAAACGGGATGTGGATTTGCCGCGGGGATTGAGACTGACGTCAACTCTGACGAATCAAGCAGCACCGACAGCCCCTGTCCCTCCTCCTCCTCGAGCGACCCGGCTGCCTTTTTCAGTGGAAAAAATTGAAATGAAATAACTGAGAGGCACACCAGGGGGCGCCACACTGCCTGGCCTGGACTAAGGTGTCGTGGGACAGCCTGTAGCACAGCCCGCTTGTCTACGCTTGACACATCACAGGACCAGCTCAAGGACCAGAACTGAACTGTTCTGATAACCTGAACTGCGCCTATCACAGTCTGCCCCGGCCACAGTCATACCACACCTGTAAGTCTGCATCGGAGGGACTCACCGTTGGACGTGAATACAGCCATCTGAAGACCTAAAGCCTACTGTGGGGGCACTGAACCAGTTCTGGGTTTCAGTAGGCCAGGCTTTTGTTGACTTTTTTGTTGTTGTTTTTGTTTTTTGAGGTTGTATCCATATTCAACAACTGACAAGAAAGATCATAACAGCACTGTCTCCTCCCCTTTCCCTGCACCCCCACTCATCTACACAGATCAATGTTAATAACAATAATAAGGTATAATAAAAAGATAGTGATACAAATGCATTACAGAGCACATAAGAGCTTTTCTTAGTGCCATAAGTTAGAAAGCATGCTCAAGTCTATAGTCTGCAGCTGAAAACACGTACAAACCAAACAAGATTTCAACAAAAAAGGGTTTGTTGTAATCAAAACTCTTTCCCCTGTTTGCTTTGGTTCAATGTACACTCTTTGGAGGAAGTATGTTGGACACTATTGTTTATCATTGTAGGCTTTTATTCACATCACAGAATCTTTCATTATTTTATTGAAAGCCTTTTGGTAATATTTCATCGTGGGAAACAAACAGAAATATATTTAGCATATTCATAACCTTTGGAAACACTGTCTTCATTGAACTTCTTCCACAAAAATTTTTTTTATTTTTAAATTTTAAACCCCACACATCCCGTGTTAATCGTTGGCTGTTTGGGCCATGTGCCCATAGAGAATCCATTCCTGTAATCATACTCTGTGCACCAACAATCCCTATAAATAGATGCTCACTCGTGCTGTCAAGCAAAGTATTTAGATTTTATTTCAGCATGTCAATACAAATAATAAAATGTCCAAAACAGTATTCATAGCACTGGCAGGTTTGAACAGTTTCCATAATTCTGAAACAAAGAAAAAAAAAAGGATTTTCTTACACTTCATGGGCAAACAGAAAAGTAACCCATGGTAGACTGTTGGGTTAGTGCTCTGTTGAACAGTACTCTAAGGGGGAAATCCTGTTCATTTGAATCATACCTGCTCGGCACCTCAACCCAAATTTCCAACATGTAATGAAGTTCATAATGTTCTCTCTACGTTCCTGTAACAAAGGCATTTGCTGAGAAGATGAGATGTGTGAGGGGTTGTAGTTAGGTACATACTGTGGCATTTAATGACGTCTAATGGTCACCCTGATAACGGGACTGCTGGTTGTTTAAAGAATAATGGTGCAATCGTAAACGTATCACTCTTTAAAAAGTGTGAAAGAACTATCGGATTTTGACGCTCAATTGTGAGTTAAAAAAACAAAAAACAAATCGAAGGTGCTCATTTTCAGCGTTTTGTTTTTTTTACTTGACTTGATTTTTGCTTTTTCAAGAACAAAAAGTGGTTTTAGTCAAAGATGACATTGATGAAGCCCAGAATGTGCAATTGAATAATTCAATTTGGGCTCCAGTTCACTGTATACAATTGTGAGGAATGCCAATGTTACGTAAACTCCCGAGCCACTAAATGGAGAGATGAA
Organism: Synaphobranchus kaupii; assembly: GCA_029718625.1. Classification (NCBI taxonomy): domain Eukaryota; kingdom Metazoa; phylum Chordata; class Actinopteri; order Anguilliformes; family Synaphobranchidae; genus Synaphobranchus; species Synaphobranchus kaupii. The sequence continues at coordinate 57,656,884 of CM056382.1, forward strand.
AGGCTATAGACAAGCAGCAGTGTTTTTTTTCTCCAACGTCATTTGGATAGACTAGCCTGGAAACCAAACCGCAGTTGCAATAAAACACACTGGAATCTTGATCAGTTTATGTCAGCTATTTCTCATTGCATTTTATTTTTGCTGTTCCTTCCCCTTTTATTGCAAAATTAATCTTGTGTATTGTATGATATAGAAGCTTGTGCTTTCTGCTTTGTATGCATTTAAGGTGAGTTTTGACCCCAAAGATTGACTCCTCTTTTCAATCTGCCATTTGGCTCCTATTTGATTTCCTGTGTTCATGGAGGAAGAACTATGTATGAAAAGTTATACTGTCGAAAAGACATTCAAAGAATTAGTATGTTTTTTGTTTGTTATTTTTTATAGGTCTATCCTGTAAAATGTAACCTAAACATGGAGCAACATACAGTATGTGTCTTTTTTTTTTTCTTGTTGTTCATTTCTTTTAAGTGCAATATATTTATTTCTGCTCTCAGAAAATGAAAATGCATTATGTAAAATTTGAGGCATTAAAAATAGATATTTGTAAGCCATGAAAAAATATAACACCCTTTAAAAAGACGCAGCGTGAGTGTATTTTAATGTCACATGACCTGTTGCAGTTATAGTAACCTGAGTGAGATTTACTAAACCAACACTAGAGCACACCATCAAACATACACTGTTAAGTATTGTTCTGAGGATAATATTGTGGTTGGCCTTGGTTCCCATCCAGTTTGAAGGCTCGCATTGGGGAGATCATGTGGTATTCTATATTAAAGGTCACAATGTGTTTTATATTGATGGTCAATGTGGTAATTTTCAATGAAAATTTAGCATGTGACAGTATTAATGTTATGGTAAAATATGGTAAACAGGATAAACCACATGGGTTTTGTTAACACAGTGTGTAGTGGCAAGATGGGATTCAATAGTGGGTGACGACAAAAATATTTAAGAACAACACGCGCAATCCAGCAAAAGATGATAAATAAATCACAGTTCTCCCATTCAAAACCAAGAACATTATAAAAGTATGGAATAACACTGTATCTCAGACCATTTGCATGCATGCGTATTTATATAGTTTTCCTTGTCTTGATGTATAAAAAAATAACATGAGGTGTTCCAGGAATCTAGTTGACCTCAGAAGAGTCCTTCAGCCTCTGTGCTCACTTCACATCCAAAGATGGGTGGAAAAAGTGACTGACACTACCCTCAAGTGGCCAGACATTGTACACACACACACACACACACACACACACACACACACACACACACACACACACACACACACACACACACACACACATACAGGGACAAGAGTGGATGGGCTGAGCAGAAATATATTCTATTAACTGAACTGATATTCATATATCTGTGCTTAACAGCAATAAGTCCTCATGAATATTCATTTCAGGGTGTGGCTAAAGACAGAATTGATAGGTATAGCAGAAACACATAACAGAACATCCTAGGAATATGAAGGACTGAAAGAATGCAGAATATTCTGATTATCTGGTCAGTAAATCGAACGCCTAAGTTTTCATGGATTCTGTCAATAACCCTCTTCTTGATGAAACACTTCTTGATCTTTACAGATTTAGGACATGTTCATTCCTCGATATAAAATATGTGATATCAAGACGGAAGACAACAACAACAACAACAATAATAACAATAATAATAATAATAGAAAAGCATTACAGTGTTAAGTATATAAAATGCACATCCTGTAATCACCAGGTCAAACATGATAGCTTGTCAGACTTTGAGTTGCAGTTAGTTATCATCATGGCTTGCTATGTACTGTGTAACAGTAAAAAAAAAAACTGCCCTATGCCTTGTCTTGCTATTTACACTTTCGCTAAAATTAGGTTCCACAGTACTCTATGTTCACATTAGCACGCACAAAAGCAGCCAGCAAAACTGGAGGTCGCTTTCATAGGGCACACAACTACCATGCTGTGTCTGTGTGTACCATTAATGTCAGCTTGATAACACTGAACCAACATTCAGAGGCATCTGTAGCCCAAGATACCAATAACTTACACCAATTGAAAATAAATATATGTATAACCAAATGCATAGCATTTAGGAACATTTGGGTTGGGTTGGAAAGACAACTGGTTGCACAACACTAGTTTATAAATGCTAAAATTAATGAAGAGTCCAGTTACCGTGAGAGCACACTGGGTAAGAACTACCAGTGAAATTTAATCTCAGTTTTACATTTTAAAAACAAATGTAAATTTGAAAACCAATGTTGTGTGCATCATCATATGAGAGACCCAGAGCACTGCAATACTTCAGAAGCTAAATTACATTGTTTTTGTGGCAGATGACCAGAATATATATTTTTTCTTTGACATCACTTCCTTCCACTGGCTGGGACAAGATGCGATACCAGTTATCTCTCAAAAAATGTGTTTTCTCTGAGTGAGATGCCATAAATAAATTTTTATAAATACATATCAATATCAATCACTGCCAATCCCATTCAGGATGTCCTTACATCCTCATATATTTTTCAAGAACTCATAACCTGAGAATGCACTGTATAGCGCTGCCATAATCATGACCACAAACTCAATTAAATTCAGATTCAAACGGGCAACTTTAAGGTCCAGGGGCTCGTTTCACGTGCGAGCTGCGATCGATTTCTCATGCACTTTTTGGAGTGTTTCACGCAGAAAAAAGAATTGCCTACGTGCGAGTGGCCTGTAGTCGTCGCACTTTTATTTGCGATTTTGCGAGTGATGCATTTTCGTGAAACGCGACTTGACAAGAAACTGCGAACTGCGAGTGGAAATCCTCGTAAATCGCTTTCGTGAAACGAGACCCAGAATCACGTGACCTAGCAAACAGCCACTCAGTAAGCAACTTGGCCTCAACTTTTTTTTAACAAATGAACCATTGTAGCTTTGTGCACACCATCCCTTTCAATATAATATCAGCAGGACCAATGAGTCATTTTCCAATTCCAACATTTTTCTGCACTGGTACTTTTCTGTCATTAGCAGGTATGCTTTTAGTACATGCAGTAAATCATAATCCCGCTCCCAGGGCCAGGTTTTGTGAAGGGGTTAGGCACAGGGGCCAACAGTAGAGAAAATGTCCTATGAAGTGTATTACAATGGCACCATCTTGCACAAAGCCAAATGTCAATAGAAATCTGACTTCTGATAAGGTCCTCCAACCTTGACCACTGCTGTAACCTAATTTGCACAGTTACTTAGAGGCCCTTTAACAAAATGAAAACCCAATAACGCCACTGCCATGAATAATTAATTGTACGTGTACAATGTACTAAACAAAATCCATCTTCATTTGATTAGAGGTTTTCTCGAGACTCTGAAGTACATCACGTCTCCCTTATTTCCGTCTTACTTCCATATCTCTCTCTGCACATCAGTTTTTTTTGTTTGTTTTTTTTGAAGGGGTGGGTGTCAGGTACAAGGGGAATGGGAGAGGGATGAAGCAGACTTCTTACAGATTTAACCTTCCTGGCCAAGACTAGAAAACTAGCGACACTGTCGTCATGGTGACATCAGACAGGTTCTGCCACTCTAAAAGCTGAGGGATTTTTATTTTTTATCGAGCGGATCTGAAGGCTTTGCCGCTTCCCGTGGGGGAGGCCTTTGAAGTAGTCACAATGACCCTCGTCAAAATCACAGATCACAGATAGGATTTAGTGTTCAGAGAGAGAGAGAGAAAGAGAAGACATGGAGGTTTGCTCACGTGACATGCATGTCCGTCCTCTCGTCTCGTGCTGGAGAGAAATTTGTTTAATACTAATTATGAACTGTGTGATTACTGCACATGTAAGAATTTTACTTCACATTAGACACAGAGTACAAAATATGAATGTATGACTGTAATATAAGACGGTGAATGGCATTACACACGTTACGCCAAACAAATACACAACAACCATAAGTTGATTCAGCCAACCTTTTTGGGACAACATGCTATGGCCAGATGAGACCAAAATTTGGCCTTTAGGTCAGGCACACCGATGGTGGGTTTGGCGTTGATGGAAGGATGCTTATGTTGAAAGGACGGCATACCTATGGTTAAAATATGGTGGTGGATCTTGGTGGTGGTGATGGTACAGGTTTGTTTTGCATCTATGAGTCCTCCTGTCAATGGAATCTTGTCAATGGAGTCACTTATGAACTTCTTCCAGAAGTGGCCACAAATAGAAAGTTATGCAGGACAATGTTCCCTAGAATAGCTCAGAACCAACCGATGGTTAACTGACCATAAAACTACTGGTTTGTAATGGCTATCTCAGTCTCTGGACTTGAACCCAATTGAAAATGTGTGGTTTGAATTGGAGAGGGCAGTCCATAAGTGCAGACCAAAGTATCTGATGATTTTGAAGATCCTGTTTGCAGGAGTAGTCAAAGATTCCCCCAATGTATTCACTAATCTCATAAAAACTGTGAAGACCATTCAGTAGTGCTATCCTCGCCAAATTTGGGTGCACAAAAGATGTTTAGAAAGTAAAGATTTGTATTTGTTAAAAAAAAAACTTTTCTGTGAGCAATATTAGTAAGAAAGAAAATAATCTATCTATTTGTAGAGAAATTACAACATAGCAGTGTTGTTTATTTTACAACCTTTTTGCTCTTCTTTATCAAGTGCGGCAATGATTGTGCCAATAACCTTACAGGATATAATAATTCAATTCAGACCTGAGATTGTAGTGGTAAAAATAGTGTAAATGTTAGTGTGACCTACCAGCTATACTGAGAATGTTTTCCACAAGTGTCACAGAGCCTCTAGTGGGTAAAATGAAAACCTCTAGTTTGTCAGCCAGCACTTTTGCATCGTGTACCAACAACACCATGTTAATAATACTGCACCAGCAATATGTCTCTAATCCTGCACCTCTCTTATATAACAGCAAAACCTGTAGTGCTTTTATAACCCAATGACAGGGGAGAGAAACTCCAAATGCTGAATCCAGAAAGCATTTTGTCCTTATTTTAATCAAGTTAAATGTATTTATGAATATTATAAATAATATTCATATATTTTTTATAAGTTTTGTTTTATTTAATGTAGCTATGTATCACATGTTCTTCCAGCACAATTTTAAAACATTTTAAAAATTACATTTTTAGAATATATTTATAACTCAATGATATAAAACGTACTTATTCATAAAAAAACAAGACTGGGCAAGCCTAGCTCAGCCTGGACGCCTGTATGCAGCCAGTGGGGAACATTTGACATGGCACGGCGGATATTGTTCTGGAGCATGCAGAGTTCATTAAAGGCTACAGAACATTAATTCGGATGTATATCAGCATTAACAGCCCACACATTATCTTCAACTATGTGCAGAATCTAGGCACACTGTTTGTAGCCTACCTTTGCGCAGAAAACCTGTCGGCTAAATGCTTTGAATTGCTGTTTATTTATTCGTCACTCGACAGGTCACATATTTGCTGGGACCACAGTCAAAATATAATCTGCTTTGAACTCGGCTTACTTTTCGTTAATTGTGGCTCCTCTGACATTGATTGAGTATAAAACATGGGCGATGTCTTCCTCTGGAGTGTGTAGCTATCTGGCCTAACTTCCCTGAAGTAAAAAGTTGTGAGTAAAATTTCAATACCAATGAAGTCCACCCTCCCGCTGGTGAAACAATATTGACTGGGCGATAACGACTATGAGAAAGATTATACATTTCAGCCAATTGACCTGTATCTTTAAACATATCCACAGTTGTTCATTCATGATTTTTTGGAGCTACAATTTGTACCAGTAAAAGGAGACGGGGAGTTAGATAGCAACTTTTTACTGTAATTACTTAAAATTTACGCATGCACTTTCAACATCTGGGGATCAGGCAACCAGCCAGTCAACCAACCAGTCAGTTAATTACCCACATTCAAACGTTTAGGCCCGGACGCAGCGCAATAATCATGAATGTGAAAACAAATGTTTTGTTTGCTTTAGAGATAGCTCTTTTCTGCCATCTAGTGTGTGTTTTTCAAACAGCTTTGAATATGTTTGTATAGACATGTATGCAACAAGAAGTGTCTTTACTGTGGTTACAAGGTAATGCTCAGTTTGCTTCCAAACTATGGCAAAGCAGACTTTCTCTGTAGGCATTTGGATCGTTAAAAATACTTCATCTTAAATGTTTTATATCGTACAGATAAGCATTCAGCTTAATTTACCTAATTTCAAAATTCAGAAACAAATTAGTATTAGTGTTATTATTATTATTATTATTATTTTTATCTCACACAGTAGCTATATATTAGCTATAATGCATACAACATGAAGTAAACCCAACAATATCTAAAGATAAATGTTCATAGCTAAGTCTTAGTTAACATTAGGTAATATATAATGATCCACGAACGAACCTGACGAAGACACACCGAAACGCGCGTTGTTCGTTCCACTTGTTAATAAACCTTTTTTTGCATCTATATACTTTTTGCCTCTGAAGGTCAGTCTTTTAACTTTTTCGTTTGAGTGTGCGGATTGAACATTGGAGCTGGGTATTGCAGATTTTCGCCCTGGTTTTCTCTCTCTTTTTTCATGTTTCATCATCTTGCCGACACCAGCACCTCTTTGATGGAGACACGTTTGTGCACAAGGCGTTTTCCCCTAATGATGTTGGTCAAGTATGACTTTGAACGTAGGTTATTGTGTGAGCTTCAGGCAACTGGGAATAATTAGCCTTGTAGAGGAATATATAAAACACAGGCACTATGCATGCTTTTTTAAATTAATTGTTAGATAGAAAACGGAAACCACAAAAACATACTGTGTGACTACCATCCATTTTAGTTTGGGGTTATGTCTTGTGATAATAGGTTGCAAATGTAGCTAACTGACAATAGCTAACTGGAAATCAACTCGGACGAAACGGGTCGAGCAACATGACCTGGGCGGTGATGATGCTGCTACTAAATAGGACTTACGAGTTTCCATGGTTACTGTTGCCTGAAGTACTTGGTAAATCCGGCAGGGGGCAGAATGCGTCCCTCGTTTATCCAGTTAATTTGGTCCGCGAAGCAACAGAACCCCAGTAGATTTTGAGGAAACGGTCATTGAATCTACTAGCGAATGCTTGCTCCACTCAGACTCTACAACTTGTCTTTTCCAACTGCTTCCCGCATTTCGAGTATGAAAACATGGCGGTAAAAAACAGAAAGCAAGGCGTCAGAGATCAGCCACAGCAGAGAACAGACCGAGAGAAAAGTCAATTTGTGCCAGCTCAGAACACCGGCAAAGCCAGGCGATTGGGCAAAGAAGGGAAAGCTGCCCCTTTCAACAGCTTGCTTCAAAATAAAAACGGACTATTTCCAGGAACTGTATTCATCAGAAACAAACTGGGCCTTACTCCGACAGTTCTTATTAAGATCGGAATCAGCGTTGTTTTGGGTAAGGGACGCTGCTTCATATTGTAGCCAGCATTGTCTTGATGTCCAGCTAACGTTAGCTAGCTAGTGTTGTGTAAAAGTAAAAGCACTCTTGCTAGCCGCAGTCGCCAGTAGCTTCTCAGCAAAGTGTGTTGTGTGCTAGTGCTGACAGTTTCGATGTGCACGTTTCCTGGAGTTCGTAAGATAACGTTATCTGGGATATTTGCAATGTCTTTGCGGAACGCTGGACATCAACGTGTCATTTTCGCCAACTAGCTAACTTAGCTGTCCAATGTTACGTTAACTAACGTAAAATACTTTGACTCGCGCACCACTAAGTTAAAATCTTTGCTTAATTGATGTGGATAGCGCTAGCTAGCTTGTGGAGTGCTAATGTAACAGGGCTAGTGTTGTTTGCACCCATACTACTCAAACCTGTACCGTTAGCTTACCTAAGGTTAGCTGCCCAAAGTAGCATAAGGCTTGCTCTTCGTTGTTAGCAAGTGCAGCTACGTTATATAGTTAGCCAATGCTAACCCTGCCGGGTCGAAAATAATGCCCAACGTTTGGTCACCACTTGGGTGAAACATTAACGGTATATCTTTAGCGCAGACGAAGTTGACTTCAGTAACGTTAATGCTATTTAAGTATTCATATTTTACATATTCTAGTTTTGTTACATTTAATACTATGTATGTGATGTTAATTCCATCCTAACCAAAATGGCTAGGTAAGGGGCAAGCTGAACTTCTTAACTAACACAGCAAGCTAAGTTAGCTAGCTAACGTTATTAACTTACGTCTGAACTCGACAGCGTGGATGCATTATTAATATGGGCAACGTAACGTCAGTTGTTATTATTATTGTTGCTATTTATTACACAGTAATTATTCATCACAACTAGTGTTACTTCGATGAATAATTACTCGTGATTTGGTTGCCCTGCTAGGTGAGATTAAGAACGAATTGATTCACAGTCATTAAAAATGTCAATGCAGCTAATCTGGCTCGTTATCAAGCTACAGTACAACGTTAACGTTACGCAATTGATCTTTCAAAATGAGAACATGGATTATGAATGTTATTAGGCAGGGTATTTATTGCAGAAAGTTAATGTCAATTTCACTTTACTAAATGTCAGTACGGAACTATATTCATTCCAACTCTTCACATTGTGCAGACGGTTGTTGACCCGAGATAAGCCTTCTCTGTTTGCTTTGGACACGAAAAAGTTGACCAATACTAGCTTTTAATCAATGTCTTTTGTTTAACTTATAGCTGCTGTTGCCGGTATTATACATTGGTAAGTACAGTACACCACGACTGGTTTACACACTCACTATAACGTTAATTTAAATGTATTTATTATGCATTCTCACCAAATTAAGACATTTAAAAAAATCTTTTTTTTTTGGTTAGGTACCATCTTTATTACCTTTTTGAGAATGACAGACATTTTTCACACTTGTCAACATTGGAAAAGGAGATGGCTTTTCGAACAGAAATGGTAAGGAGCTGGGAAAAATGTAAGTAAGCATTGTCAAAGTAACATCGATCATTTATATCCAAAAATGGACATACAGATGAATATTTTTCCCTTGGTTAATCGCTTCAATTGAACTTCTGACTAGAAGACATATTTATAAGGAAGAAAAAAAGAAGATGGTGGCAATATTTTTGTTTTATTTCTCTTTACTCTCTTTGTCTTAAGTTCATGAAGAATATGATATGAAGGCAACATGGGAACTAACCTAGGTCTCCACTCCAGAACAGTGCCTTAATCACATGGCTAAAGGGCCGGTCATATAATGTCCAACTACAGTGCTCTTGCTAGCAATGTCACCCTGCCTCACACGCATTATCTATACTCTGTACATATACTTAGATGTAACCATGCAAATTGAAGAGCCCTGCATTGCCTCTTAACCTGTTAAGTTTAATGTGCAAAACAAGAAGTGCACTGGGTTTTCACTCATTATTATCATACTTTTTTTTGACCCCAAAGGGAAACATCCAAACTTCTTCTTTCTTTGTTGCAGGGTCTTTATTATTCCTATTTTAAGACCATTATTGAGGCTCCATCTTTCCTGAACGGGCTGTTTTTGATAATGAATGATCGCCTAACAGAGTACCCCCTGGTTATCAACACCCTGAAGAGGTTTAATCTGTACCCGGAGGTGAGCACCATATTCCTCATAGCGCCTTTGTCAGTTTTTCCCGGTCATTCCGCTCTTTCAGATCCAATGCCATTCTTGAATAGTGCCACAAAGACAAAATAAGTATCTAAATAGGTAATAAAATATGATGCTAGTGTGGAGACAGAGGCAGATCTTAAGGGAATAAAGAACAGGTATGTGGAAGGGGGGGGGAAAAAACATTATCTGGTGTAACTTCTCTTAACTATTGTTTTACTTGTTCATGGTTCTGGTTATATTTCACAGTATGGCTGGACCTATCAGGGCTTTCCACTGTGCCTGTCAGGGTCCTTTAATGTACGCTTCCTAAAAACAGCTTGACTGTACTGGTGACATCATTGGCATTTGCTGCCGGCTATTTTGTTGCTGACTCACATGTTCAGCATTGGTGAATTACAGCCCCTTGATTTGGCAAGAGAAGGAATTCAGTCCAAGAGGAGTAAAGAGCCAACTGTTGGACTTTTTTCAATTCGCTTTTTTTAAATGGATTGCTCATTGTGGTATCACTAATTCTAGTTGTCTCAAGATGAAGCTGAAGTTTTGACTGCAATAGAATATGCTTTCTAAGAGTTTAATCATCAGCTCATAATTGGCTTGATTTGAATCTAGACATCGGAGGAACTGCAATTGATGTTATTGTTCGCATGGATTCCGAGGGGAATAGTGGAGTAATATCTCCGCTATGAGGGGACACTATTATGCAGTATAAGAGGAAGAAAGGGGGAGAGTATTACAGAGCAGAAATGTGTCTCCCAGACAGGGAGAAGTAAGTTTCTCACCAGACATTATTGTAGCTACTGTCTTCAGTTACCTCTCAGTAAGCCCTTCTTCGGTATGTAATGCCCCTGCCCCCCGTCCATCTCTGCAGGTGGTACTGGCCAGCTGGTACAGAATCTACACAGGTATAATGGACTTCTTTGGGGTCACCACAAAGATGTGCTGGTCGGTCAACAGGGGGGATGGCCTGACTCCAGTCGACAGCTGTGAAGGTACAAAAGCAATCCTGTTTACTCCGGAGATCCTCATTGTCAGTTCCCCAATGCTGTGTATGAGCCAGGCACTGCTGTGGTAGAAATGGCCATTACTTGTGACTCTTAACTTCCTTTGTCCTCAAGGAATTATCTACCCATATACTGTTTATGCCATTTCATTCCAAGGACAATGTTTGAGTCTTATCTACTTAAATGTCACTTTTGTAGTCATACAATCCTTTCTTGCCTGCACAGTGTGTTTTAAGAGCCCTCAACAGTGCGGTTCAGAATAAGTATCTTTGAATGATTTTCAATGTTCTTTCCATAGTGTTAATGAGAACTCTTCCTGTTTTCACAAGCTTCATTTCTTGTGCTGCACAGTGACTAAAAATGTGTGAAACCACATTAACTTAAAATAACTCCAAGGTGCTAATAGAACACGCTGAGAATTTTCATCTCTATAAGTCTGTTCCTTTTTGGGATGGCACAGTACAGGAAGGTCAAAATGGCTTCATGCCATGGATTATGTACTTGTGAAGTTGTGACCAATTACTGGAAGGTTTTTTTTTTTTTTTTTATAGATGAAACATGCTTAAAAAAATGCTGTTGTTAGCAAGGCCTTAGGCCTGATCCTCCTTAAGCTCCAATGCGCTTTATTTTAAGTCTGACTCATACATTTTAGAAAATGTTCTGATCTGCATAGTTACACAATGCTCCTTCATCTCAGCAACCTCTAAATGTACGATGCTTTGTAGGAAAACGGTAATGCTTGAACATTCCTTTGTCCCAGGTTCAGTAGAAAGGCATTTGTCGGAAGAGTGAATACCAATATCAGTTGTTGAGTAATTCAGTTGTCAGTCATCCTTACCACATCTGCGATTGGTGATTTCCCCAACAGGTATGGGAGATCCCGCCTACTTTTACGTGACTTTCGTGTTTCTCCTGAACGGGCTCATGATGAGTCTGTTTTTCATGTATGGGACATATTTAAGGTAAGCCTGTTGTCTGGGATCACTGCTCTGTGGATAAGCATGACTTGTGTCCACTTTGAGGAGTTGGTGTTTTAAGAACAAATCTGTAATGAGCATAGAACAGGGGCAAAGAAACCAAAGGTAGTGTGAGCCTTCAGCCTTTCCTGCGTCTAACATGCAGCTGCTGTTCCAGCTGGTGTATAATGTCTTGGGGGCGACGGAGAGAAATGTGAGAATTGTAGACTTCAGTCACAGCTTTTCTCTAGTTTAAGTCATCACTTCGTGTGCCTTTTTTAAAATCACATTCTCCCGTCGGTTACTGATAAAGTGGTAGTCACCGCCGTCTCTCTCTCCCTCGGCCTTTCCAGTGGCAGTCGACTCGGGGGCGTGGTCACAGTCCTCTGCTTCTTTTTCAACCACGGAGAGGTAAGTGGTGAAGATTGGCGCTGCGGTGTTGTGCATTGTTCCCTGTGTGTGAGATGGGTCCAGCGCTTACACAGCAGCAGTTGTTTCTCCCTATCGCAGGCTGACAGGCTGTCTCTGCTGGCTGAGATGGTGCGTTCTCCATTGAAGACATTTCAGTGTTTCATTAGGGTTTTAGAAATGCACAGATGTCCTGTTGAGTTTTTTTATTTATTTTTTTAAATTTTATTTTATTTTATTTTTTGTTAACGGTGTTCACTTTGACTGTGGCATTGAAGGCGGCTGTATGTTGTTGTTATTATTACAGGCTTTTTAGCATCCGCATCATATCTACATTTGAATGAAAAGATGCACATTAAGATAAAAATTCCAGCAATACTGGAACAGCAGTCGCACAATCATACAGTACAATGACTCAGTCACAAAATGTAGCAGTACAGTGGTAAAAATGTAATGGCTGTCTGATCTGTGCACACATGTATGTGGGTTTCTTATGTTAGACACACACACACACACACACACACACACACACACACACACTTGTATTATTTCTCTCTCTTCCCTGCCTCTCATCTCTCTCTCCTCTCAATTCAATAAAAAAATGCTTTATTGGCATGTATCATAACAGTATCTCTCCCTCTCTGGGTAGAGCACTCGGGTCATGTGGACACCTCCATTGCGTGAGAGCTTCTCCTACCCCTTCCTGGTACTGCAGATGCTGCTGGTGACCTACATCCTCCGGTAAGGGAAGATCAGGAGGGTGGGAGAGAGCAGGGTCTGCCTATTCCTGTGGGAAAAGGGCTCTCTTCCTTATTTTAACAAATTGAGTCCACACACTGTATATTGCTCCCAAGATAAAAGTGTTTATTAACACCAGAAACCGTGACGTTTCGAGCTACATGCTCTTCATCGGACCAAATGTGTTCTTCTTTTAATCTCTCTTCCTCATCTGCCACGCAGTGTGTTCTACCAGCTGAAAATCCAGGTTAAAACCTCAGACAGGGAGTTGGTTATTTCTGTACAGGAAGTGCAACTCTCCATTCATATCCTCTGCCCCTAGCTGACTGATCGGTGTGATAAAACCAAGGGCCCAAGACTGGGCTTTCGTTTTGAAGCTCACTTCCTGGTTGGGCTGGGAGCGGCAATTGTGCCGTTGCTCACTAGCACCACTGCGATTGGCTCCAGTATAGGTCTTTCACCATGTAAGTCAATGGCAGAAATGTGGTCAAAATACTCAGTCAATAAATTTTTCCCACAAAATTTTTTTATTGCAATAGGTGCCTTTCCTTCATCTAATACCTCTGCATGTGCTGATTTTTTAAAATATTGTGTCGTTTGGACAGGGTATTAACATTTGTTCAGCACCAATCAGAGGGACAGGTTGAGTCCTCTTCGGCTCCACGGAGCAGACGCAGTTTATACAAACTGGCAGTGAAAAATGCATCCAGAGCTTCAATTCGGTTTTTACGAGGCCGTGGGAAGGCAATGGGTGACGTCACAGTGACTTTGTCCATATTTTTATACAGTCTATGGATAAAACCCCTCCAAGCTCCTCCCTCCCCTGACCTGTTCCTTTCTGAAACGGCTAATTTGCGTATGTTAATAAGTGGCTCCCCAAAATAACTATGACGCAGTACATTCGCATTACCATCAGCTGTCACTGTCACTAATGAGAGTTCATGAGAGTAGCTGCAGCCCCTGAGGTGTGCCTGTTTGTGTTTTATGTATTTGGGCAGGAGCAGGAGCCCGGGACGAAAGGCCTTCTTTGCACTCGGCATCTCCAACGTGTTTTTCATTCTCCCGTGGCAATTTGCACAGTTTGTTTTACTCACACAGGTAAGAGGGAGAGGACAAAGGCACACGCAGACTCCCACACGCACGTCTGCCCTTGGTCATTCAGAACATCACTGTTATGAGAGCAAAAATCTAAGTAGGCTATATTAGTGGGCCGATTGTAAATTCAAAATATAAATGTGCTGCTTTATGGATTAAATAAATCAAGTCATGTCAGATTCCAATTTAAGGGAATATTTGCTCTTGCAAAGGCTGATTGCAATTCTCTCATTTCAGATTGCCTCCTTGTTTGCCTCTTACATTTTGGGGTACCTTACCCCGGCCAGGATGCAGTCGCTCTTGGTCACCCACATGGTAAGGATCTTTAACGATGCCAGCCTGCCCTGTTAGCATAGCCACAGCACACAGACTACGTCTGTGAAAACGCTGAGCTCTTCTCTGGAGAAGCAGACAAATGCTGAGTTCTTCTCTAAAGAAGCAGACAAATGCTGAGCTCTTCTCTAAAGAAGCAGACAAATGCTGAGCTCTTCTCTAAAGAAGCAGACAAACGCTGAGCTCTTCTTTAGAGAAGCAGACAAACGCTGAGCTCTTCTCTAAAGAAGCAGACAAACGCTGAGCTCTTCTCTAAAGAAGCAGACAAACGCTGAGCACTTCTCTAGAGAAGCAGACAAACGCTGAGCTCTTCTCTAAAGAGGCAGACAAACGCTGAGCTCTTCTCTAGAGAAGCAGACAAACGCTGAGCTCTTCTCTAGAGAAGGAGACAAACGCTGAGCTCTTCTCTAGAGAAGCAGACAAACGCTGAGCTCTTCTCTAGAGAAGCAGACAAACGCTGAGCTCTTCTCTGGAGAAGCAGACAAACACTGAGCTCTTCCCTGGAGAAGCAGACAAACGCTGAGCTCTTCCCTGGAGAAGCAGACAAACACTGAGCTCTTCCCTGGAGAAGCAGACAAACGCTGAGCTCTTCCCTGGAGAAGCAGACAAACACTGAGCTCTTCCCTGGAGAAGCAGACAAACGCTGAGCTCTTCCCTGGAGAAGCAGACAAACGCTGAGCTCTTCTCTGGAGAAGCAGACAAACGCTGAGCTCTTCTCTGGAGAAGCAGACAAACGCTGAGCTCTTCTCTGGAGAAGCAGACAAACGCTGAGCTCTTCTCTGGAGAAGCAGACAAACGCTGAGCTCTTTTCTGTAGGAGCAGACAAATGCTGAGCTTCTCTGGAGAAGCAGACATGCTGAGCTCTTCTCTAAAGAAGCAGACAAACGCTGAGCTCTTCTCTGGAGAAGCAGACACGCTGAACTCTTCTTTAAAGAAGCAGACCAACACTGAGCTCTTCTTTAAAGAAGCAGACAAACGCTGAGCTCTTCTTTAAAGAAGCAGACAAACGCTGAGCTCTTCTTTAAAGAAGCAGACAAACGCTGAGCTCTTCTTTAAAGAAGCAGACAAACGCTGTGCTCTTCTTTAAAGAAGCAGACAAACACTGAGTTCTTCTCTAGAGCAGCAGACTAACGCTGAGCTATTCTCTGGAGAAGCAGACAAACGCTGAGCATTTCGTGCGGCGGCTCTGTAGCATCTCGACAGTTGAAGGGGAAGTGTGCGTGGGCGTGTTAAGTAAATTCAGCCTGTGCTCAGAGCCAAAAGGAAGCAGGGGACTTCCTGCGGCCACATTGCGCCAGCATCTGCACTTCTCAGTCTGTCGAGCTGCAGGCTTCCAGCTCACACAAAGCTGCGCCGTAGAGTGCAGGTTGTGCCACTGCTAAAGGAGAGCAGTGTGGCTGTGAATAAATCATACCCTTTACCGGGTCTGAGGAGTAAAAATAGGCTGTGAGCATCATTGTTTCAGTAGCCCCAGATTTATCAGTAACCGTTTTAAACCCCCTCCTCCTTTTGTAACGTACAATTATGACTATAAACGCATGCGTCTTGTTTTTATCCACCACACATTTTAAGTAAATCAGAGTAAATGTGTTGTTGACTCATACACTGTGGGGTGGGTGATTTATTTCTGTCTCTCTCCAGGCCTCGTTGGGGGTCTGCTTTGTGCTCATGTTTGGAAATTCAATGCTTTTGACGTCATTCTACGCTTCGTCGTTGGTCTCCATTTGGGTGAGTTGACCAGGTCGTCATTGCCTGAACCCATAATCATCCCAATGATTGACATTAATAGACGCTTTGTGTTGTATGTAGTGATGAGGTAAAACGGTGATGATCTTTTCTTTCAGGGGATAATTGCTTTCAGGGATGTAATTGGCAGGTTCTGCAAACCAGGAGTCATTACATGGGTAAAAAAAAAAAAACCTTCATGACATGTATTAGAAAATGGGGAATTGGAATTTGCTGCAGTTTTGCTTTAAGTGGAGTCCAGCTGTGAAAAAATTTTATTTTGTTAAATTCAAGTCACACAAGCTGACCCAGATAAGGGTGTTTGCTAAACCAATTCATAAGAATTACAATCAACAATCAAAAAAATCAAACTTTTTTTTTGAGGTAACGTTATCATTTATCAAATCTGAACATGCTGTCACTTACTGTATGCACAGTTCCAGCCAAAAAAAGGTCAGTTGAGGCATGTGTTTAGGACATGATGTCTTGCGCTTTGATTGCTCAGGTCATGCAGGGTCTTGCATGGGTGGGCTCCACAGTCGCCCTCAAATTCCTGATGTCCGCCATCTTTGGAGCCTCAGACGACGTGAGTAAATCCCGCTGAAACGTTCCCTAGCATTTCAGTATGCATTCAGCACCAAGCGATGCCGAAGATTAGAACCCCAAACACCATTGTCATTTCAACGTAATGATCGTAGAGCACAAAAGCCAGTGTACTGAATTGCAAGTCTGTGACCGTTTGGCTGTCTTGGAAATCCAGCCTTTCTCACTCTTATCTGAACACTATAGGGGAGCTGACAGGATCTGTGCCCTGTCACCCTTCCCCTCCTCCCCAACACCCCCCATGTCTGACTCTGCCCCCCACAAGGTTCCATGTGGCAGCCCTGTGGCCACAAATTACAGATTAATCATGCCTTAATTTCCAGAGGTGGCGTATTGACTTGCTGTGAATGCGTGTGGCGTGATGGATCGATTGTGTGCACCCCCTCCACAGGCCCACATAAGCAGCCTGATCAAGTCCAAGTTCAGCAGCTACAAAGACTTTGACACCATGATGTACACGTGCGCCGCCGAGTTCGACTTCATGGAGCTGGAGGTAGGCTGTGGTTCTCAGAAACGTTCAGCTGGTGAAACCGCCCCCGTAAACCCTGATATGGGCAAACCATCTGACCTACTTCTCCACACAAAATTATGTATGGAAAAAGATCTGCTGTTATCAAGCCGGTGTTTATCCCTGCCGGTGATTATTATAGTCCCAATTCTCCAAAGGTCACAAAAGTAATTTCACAGTGAAATTGAAATGTTTATTTGTCGGGCACAATCGAAGGATTTTGTGCATCGCTGCATATTTTTTAAATTCTAAATGGGTAAAATAATGTTCTCTTTCCAGACTCCCCTGAGGTATATAAAGACCTTACTGCTACCTGTAAACCTGCTTGTCCTTGCAATCATTGCTCTAAAGGTGATACTTCTTTTTTTTTTTCTTACTGTCCTTAAAAATGTGTCAGAATTGGAAATTTAAACTGATTTTGTCTGTACTGACATCAAAGCAATACGCTAACAGTGGCAGAATTCAGTTAGGAGGTTTGGGTAATAGAAGGCAGTTCATATACTATACCATATACTATATGGGCATAGTAGGAGAAGGTTATGGTGTCGAGTTGGCCCAAAGTGTCAGCTACATGTGTGTAAATGCTGTTTGTTACCCGTGTCTTCCCCTTCTCCAGACAGTACAGGACATTTGGAGGTTTTTAAGACATGGTGAAATGAGCGCCCACAAACCCGAGCAAGACAGCTCTGAACAGTAAGGACCTTTCTGGGCATCTATAGCAACTACAGAACAACGCGCCGCTGTTCAGTTTGGTGTTTGCTGCTCTGGTAACTGAACATAATGAACTGTGAAATTAGATTTTGCACAGCACATTTGGTAGAATAATTGTATTTTTTTAATATAGCCGTGGATGTAGAGTTGTTCCAAGTTCTCTGTTTGAAGCTGAATTGTTGGGAAGTTGGTTACACTAATCACTGAGCTGAATGTGCTTCCCCAGTGCACCTGTCTCTAGCCCTCTCTCACTCCCTCTCTTCCTCCTGTTCCAGGACGCCACTGTTTGCAAACGGAGAGGTAAGCCTTTTTCCTGGGCTCTCCACAAACGCGGCCACGTTTCCTCTGCAGTGTGTTTTTAAAGTCCGCCTGTGTGCTTTTCTTTCCAATCCATAAGACATTCGTAAATGAAGTCAGCAGTCACAAAATTCAGTTGGCTAGGACAGGGGTGTCGAGCTCCAGTCCTGGAGGGCCGCAGTGTCTGCCAGTACCGGTATGTGTGGTTCCTTTTCAATCAGCAGCCAATTAAGGCCTCGAAAACAAGGTGTGGACTCTGGCCAGTCAAAGACTTAAATCAATCACCTACGCTCAAACACACTGAAAACCAGCAGATGCTGTGGCCCTCCAGGACTGGACTTTGACACCCCTGGGCTAGGTCATTTGGGTAACAAAGAGCCTGTCCCAAGTGTACATATTACATATGTGTAGGAGAATGACTATATAGATATGTACTTGTATAGTAAAGTATGTCAGCATGGATTTGTATGTAGGCATACATAAATAAACTGCAGTTGTATTGTAGGTAGAGGGTCTCAGGCCCTGCTGTGGTCATCTTCTGGTTGTATTTTTTTGTCCCTTAATGCAGCAGCGTTCACCAAGAGACCCATGATAATCATCTTCCCTTCAACAGTTTTCATTGTCTGCATCATTGGCTTATAATGAAGGGTAATTATTTATAGGCAGCGCAGCATCCCTCTCTCACCTATCTCTCATTTCTCTCTCTCTCTCCCTCCCCCTCTCTCTCTCAGTTGGTCTATCATTCCCTGCAGCTGGTGGCGTTCACTGTGCTGGCTGTCCTCATCATGAGGCTGAAGCTTTTCCTCACTCCTCAGATGTGTGTAATGGCCTCGTTAGTCTGCTCCCGTCAGGTAACGGCATAATGAGCCGTTTGAGTGCTTAACGAGCGAGTGCTTCTTCCGGAGTGTCAAAGTACAAAAAAAAAAAAAAAAAGGTTTTTTAGCAGAAAAGGTAATGTAGTGCAGGATAAAGTATCTGACAGGAGGATGCTGGGATATGTGGGTGCTACAGTCGGTTAAAAGTGGTCAGGACGTGGGGTCGATTTGGAGCATAATGCCATCCGTGTGGCTCAGAGCACTTCTGCAGTCCTTTCATAAGAGAGAATGGAAAAGCGCTCGGCTCTCCAGGGACGGCGGTATCGCTCAGTCCTGCTCCTGCCAAAGTGCCTAGTTAAGTGCCGCCATTGTGGCTCTCCAGGGCTCATTAACGGCATTATAGTTAATTCTGCAGTGCGTTTAGGGGCTTCTGTTTACCGACTGCGCATGTAGATGTGCTGCAGCACCAGCAATGCGTAAAATCTTTCCCCTTCCCTTACGTGGATGCATTCTGCATTACCCCTCTGTACTGCACGCTTCTAAATAAAGCCTGAAATACATTGTGAATCTACAAGGGAAACCTATTTAATCTTGGGAAACCTATAAATATCACTTCAAACTGAAAACTAATTTCAAACTGATCCACAAATCAGACCTTTCATGAATTTGACTAAATGTGTATTCTGTTTATGGGAACTGGAATACTTAGTAGACACCCTCCCTTGCCTGTGTAACTGACAGTAAATAGCATAAATTCTATCCTTTCGCACAGCTGGATACTAACAGAGGTGGTTATGGTGAAGCGCTTTGCTCATGGGTGCAGTGGCTCTTGAGATTCTCACACCCCTGCCTGTGTTCGCTGTCTCTCTCAGCTATTCGGCTGGATTGGGGAGAAGTACAGGCAGCAGCTGCTGGTCTTCGGTCTGCTGTCTCTCATGGCCATACAGGGAGTGGCCAACCTGCAGAACCAGTGGGGCATCATGGGAGAATTCAGCAACCTGCCGCAGGAGCAGCTGCTGGAGTGGATCAGGGACAACACCCAGCCGAGTGAGTGACATCAGTCTGCGCCTGGCATGCGTACTACGAGGCAAGGATGTGGAAGGCCGATGTGGCGCGCTGTGGTTGGGAGGGGGTCAGTTTTAACATGTATGTGCAGTTGAACCTCAGGCCTTTCAAAGTTGGGCTCTGGCAGTGGAGTAAGAGTACGAAGGTAGCAATTAGTCCATGGAAATTTCATCCTGATGCTAGGGAGAATTGCAGTAAGTACAGAAGCTGTTATTGCTTGAACTGGCTAACTAACACTCACCCCTCCTCAACGGGTGATGCCGTCCACCTTCTTCAGATGCCGTGTTTGCAGGCGCCATGCCGACCATGGCCAGTGTGAAGCTGTCAGCCGTCAGGCCCATAGTGAACCACCCGCACTACGAGGATGCAGGACTTAGGCAAGTAGAACTGAACGTGGGGAGATGGAGCTCTGCAGGAGGGTCTATCCCAGCCCTCCCCCCCCCCCCCCTCATGCTGGCCAGAGATGTCTCTGATTGTAGTCTGCTCATTGGCCCACACAGCCTACCTTGCTCTCACGCAGGTTCTCTTTATGTGCGTGAAAGGAGCCAGCGGCCCACTTTGCGACTCCTCTGCCTTCTGTGGTTTCAGGGAGAGGACCAAGCTGGTGTATGCCATGTATAGCCGCAAGCCTGCCGAGACCGTGAAGAGGAACCTAATGAGGCTGGGTGTGGACTACTTCATTCTGGAGGACTCGTGGTGCACCAGGCGCTCCAGGTAACGCTCTAGGATTGTGATCCTCTATGGTAGGGCCCTTAGTCTTTCTCTCTCACTATCCATTTCACTCACTCTCTCATTCTCAATTTATCTCTCTATCTCTCCCTCACACCACTCCACAGGCCTGGCTGCAGCATGCCTGAGATTTGGGACGTGGAGGACCCCGAGAACACCGGTCGGGTCCCCCTGTGCACCCTGATGTCCCAGGACCCCCGGCCCCACTTCCGAACAGTCTTCCACAACAGTGTTTACAAAGTGCTCCGAGTCCCCAAGGCGGCCAGCGACCACAGATAACAGAGTCCTCCAAAGTGTTTAACATCACGCATTGGCCTCACATGCAAGGTAGCCTAGCCCCAGAAGAGACTGACACCTTCTACACTTTAATCTGCTAAACTGAGCTGTTGCGTCCCGTTTTAGGTGACCTTGCTGTACGTGCGCTTTTGTCGCTTTGGTTCCTGTTGTTCTTCCAGCACCAGTTTCAACATTTTGCCATTTCAGCGAAAGACTTTTTCTGAGCATACCTGTTCCTGGGTTTGCTCACAGTTTGAGAGCGAGAGCTCAAGGGAAGGTCAAAGAAAACCTTAGGTCCAAAAATGAATATTAATATATTTGACTGTATGGCAGTTCACTCCCATAATGCTCGCTTGTTCATTTCCCTGAAATCAGTACATTCCAGTCAGCTGATGTTATTTTTGACTTCATAGGAATTGCCATGACCGCTGAACCAAAAAAATACAGTTTTGGAACCGATTGCTCAGCTCCCTTAAACTCTAAACTTTGAACACCTGCCACGGTTTCAAGAGGAAACGGTCTTTTCCTTTTCAGAATGGGAATCTTCCAGCGTAGTTTGGCAGCAGTCAGTATCGTGTGGGCTATCGTATCTAAGAGGGCTCAGATCAGGGCTTTGAAATTTTCTTGAAAACTGCAGTGGGGGGCCTGTTGAAAACTTTTAAGGATTTTTTTTCTTCTAATAAATATGTTGTTTTTTTGCTTTAAACTGAGAACTAAGAACTGATTAAAAGCTGCATAGTGTTCATAAATCATGAGAATACTCAAATAGCAAACGAGATAAACGTGAAAAATAAAAATTAATGGATTTTAAGTTTAGGAAACAAAATGTTTCCATGTTGTCAAGTGTTACCACTGTCTAATATGGAGTCTGAATATGAGTCTTTTACTTGACTAATTGTCAGAAGTGTGGAGCATTAGCTATTCAATTAGCTATTACTCGCTGGTAAGTTGTTTTATAGATAAAAATATTCTACAAAGTGTTCAGTATGCACATGCTCTAATCTAAAGTAGTATTCACAAATTGTTTTAGGTTTTTGTTTCAGGCAGTACACCATTTCATCATTTGTTTAATGAGTAGGTGAAGTCATATTGCCAATTTCTTTTACCAATTCTTTATTTTTTAAAAGTCTGTCTAACTGTAAATCCTTCCTTTTCCTGTCATTGTTACAATTGCCTTTTGCTGTGTTTGTATTTTTGGTTTGTTCTCGTCCACAGGAAGGTTCTTTTAGTTCGTTTTGCCAAAGCTAGGGGTTTTGCCTTGTAGCCACATCTATCAGGGAACTGTAGCTAATCTGAAATGATATTTGTGCCCACGAATTGGAGACTAATCTGTGACTAACTGCCCAATTATCAGATACCTCAACCTCCGTTAGACTCCTGGGAGGAGCTGCTATTGGCTGAAAGGTCAGACAATTGCCAAAGCTTACCACCATACAGTCTGTCAAGTAGTCATAACCACTTGTAAATGCAAACTTTTGCTTTTTAATTTTGCACAGGGCGGACCCCGAGCGTAAAATTTAAATGTTTTTAACCACAGGGAGCCAATCCTCTGAAACTATCTGTATGGGTTTGATTGATGCAACTTGTATAACTTATGATTGATTTCTTATAAGGTTGCTCACCATGAACTGCATTGAACACAGTTGAACTCGTTGAACAAAAGGTAATATTAATAGTATTATTTTTTGATGTCTCTCTGGATTTCATGTTACGGTTTCATATTACATATGGATATTAAAGCTCATCAGTTTATTTGTAGTGTTATTCTCGGGCTACCAGCTAGCTTACTTTTGACAAGAGATAAAGAACTGTGTGTCATTGTGTTTGTATATTGGTACGAGGCTGGATGCCAGACCTCACCTTCCCTTTTAGCAAGATGCGTTTAACACCCTTTTCAGAAGAATGCTGAATTACGCAAAATCTAAATTTGTGGTGAAGGTCAAACGGGAAGTAAATAAGGCGGGGAAGTGCTGTCATGAGGAATGTGATTTAGTAGTTGCAGTATAGCAGCTGGGCTGTAATTACTGGGTAAAGGACATTGAGGGCATAGTGGTATCTACTGTATCCCCTCAGAAAGCAGCTCACCCTCCAGCCCATGTCAAATCTGGACTGTACTAGTTTCGACTGGCTGGGGTGTTATTGCTCCTAAAGACAAAGTACATAGCATGAAATCTCCTAACGAGTTTTTGGCAGCGTCCCTGAACTGCAGTTAGCAGCTCTCTTTTCCTGTAAGTTTGAATGTAGCACTGTGTGAGCGTCAGATCAGAGGCCCTGGTAATTACAGCTCTGTTACTTCACAGCGTGATGAGCATTGGGAATAGACTGCTAACGGCGAGACCTTATTACAGACCCTGTCATCTCCAAACCCTACGTACGTATCTGGTGTTAAACAGCAACCATTACAATGAACAGATTGATCCTATGTTCTGGACAGGAATAGTTGTCATGTTTTAACTTTAAAGATTTACTGCCTTTTTAATTTATACATTGGTTTAGCTGTTGGATCATGGCTCCTTACCTGCTGAGACCATAGCTCTGTGTACCCAATGGGTTTTGTTTTGGCGATCACCACATCTGTGCAGCCATCTTTGATTTGCGATGATCCTTTCAACAAACGGAAGTGTCAGAACATGATTAGGTGCTCTGTTTTAATTTTGAAATATGCACTAGTACAGTACTATGTTTGTAGGCGGTAAATGTGAAAGTGTTCCTGCCCAGGAGTCATATCAAATAATACATGAGGGGGAACAGTGTTATTCTCGGAGTGATTTAGCAGTGTTCATTTATATTAAATTTGTTTTTGATGGTTTAGTTATGCTTTCTGTTTTTCTTCTCTCAGTGCAGGGTGGGGGTAAATAATCACTGAACCCACTAGGGCTACATTTTAGTAACACTCTAGTTTGTAACCAGGATTTTATGGGAATTTGCCTAGCTTTGTTAACAATATCTTTTCTACACTATCTATTTTGTCTGTATTTGAAATAAAATGTTATTTCTCATCTCTGCGTGTGCTTAACTGGTAGCTTCCCAAGAGGAGCCTTTGAAAGAGATTGCATCCGAGAACGCGAGCGAAGCCTTGAACTTGATTTTAACAGATAATTGACAGGCATAAAAATAGAGATGAAAATAACTGTGATGATAAATTACTGTGCCCCTCACAGCGTGTTCCAGAGCGATCAGCATTTGGTTCAGCCATTTTAAAATGCTTTCCTCCTTGGCATTTAGTTTAGTTTTATTATTAATGGTCTGAGCAACAAATGTGCTGGAACCCTATTGTTGTTCAACCTTTTCATTCTGCCATTTTGGAAAAGTGCCATAACATCTATGAAGTTAATCATACTAAAGAAATGTGGCTTATTGAGGCCATCAATATATCTGATGAGCACAAAATACAAATATCA
Source organism: Synaphobranchus kaupii (assembly GCA_029718625.1). Classification (NCBI taxonomy): domain Eukaryota; kingdom Metazoa; phylum Chordata; class Actinopteri; order Anguilliformes; family Synaphobranchidae; genus Synaphobranchus; species Synaphobranchus kaupii. The sequence continues at coordinate 57,681,131 of CM056382.1, forward strand.
AATTTAGGAATCATTAAAAAAGAAAACAAAATCAGGTCTACAGGCCTAACACTTTGCATACATATTGGAAACCCTGCACATACAGTATATTCCATTTCCATGGTCCAAGGCCACTATACTGGATATTTCACCATTTATACGACCATATTCTTTAAATGGCATCATCTCATGAAATATTGCTCCGAGTTTCACCCTAAGCTGGTACACATATATTTCACATATCAGATTTGTGATTTATTACATTTTTAATAAAAACATAGCACGAGAAAATCTATCTCTACTAACCAGCATGTTCTATGGAAATCAGCTAGTCTTATTCACTGTTACTGTTAAGCTATCGCTGTCAAACTGAGTGCCCATGCTATAGGCTACACAATATGTGCCAAGTTTGAATTAATATTACATATTTCAGTGATTTATTACCATTAAATTATGTTGACACAAGCTAAAGATGATGCATAATTCAACAGCCAAATTTCTGCCCCCCTAGGGCACACTAAAATCAGCTCATGAACCACAATACGTACAAACATGGAAAATAACATATCCTCTGGGTATTTCTTCAGACTCCATGAGAGGTTTGTACTTTCAATATTTCTGATGTGTGCATTTAAAATCAACGGCAGTGTTAAAGGATGTAAATTCTATATATTTCAATAGTAGCCCATGTTTCAATTTAACAAAGCGTCCCAGGTTTGTATAGGCCATCAGTATGTTGCGTCACATCTTTAACAAAGCGTCCCAGGTTTGTATAGGCCATCAGTATGTTGCGTCACATCTTTAACAAAGCGTCCCAGGTTTGTATAGGCCATCAGTATGTTGCGTCACATCTTTAACAAAGCGTCCCAGGTTTGTATAGGCCATCAGTATGTTGCGTCACATCTTTAACAAAGCGTCCCAGGTTTGTATAGGCCATCAGTATGTTGCGTCACATCTTTAACAAAGCGTCCCAGGTTTGTATAGGCCATCAGTATGTTGCGTCACATCTTTAACAAAGCGTCCCAGGTTTGTATAGGCCATCAGTATGTTGCGTCACATCTTTAACAAAGCGTCCCAGGTTTGTATAGGCCATCAGTATGTTGCGTCACATCTTTAACAAAGCGTCCCAGGTTTGTATAGGCCATCAGTATGTTGCGTCACATCTTTAACAAAGCGTCCCAGGTTTGTATAGGCCATCAGTATGTTGCGTCACATCTTTAACAAAGCGTCCCAGGTTTGTATAGGCCATCAGTATGTTGCGTCACATCTTTAACAAAGCGTCCCAGGTTTGTATAGGCCATCAGTATGTTGCGTCACATCTTTAACAAAGCGTCCCAGGTTTGTATAGGCCATCAGTATGTTGCGTCACATCTTTAACAAAGCGTCCCAGGTTTGTATAGGCCATCAGTATGTTGCGTCACATCTTTAACAAAGCGTCCCAGGTTTGTATAGGCCATCAGTATGTTGCGTCACATCTTCATGTCACTCATAAAATGTATTCATAAAATGTGTTTTTCATTTTTAAACTTAACAATTACAATGTTGTTGAGTTTGCTGTCAAAAAGGTGAGCACAGTATGGTGTCATTTTGTTTATCGTGCTGTTTAGACGGGTTGGGGTCCACTGATACCCTTTACTTCTGTATTTCCCAATTTGAAATCTCCACTGGGATTACACTGGAACACTCTTGATAAGCATGATATTTTTTTTTTGTGGCAAATCTCCACAAGTGGGAATTGTTCTGTTTGCTATGCCTAAGAACTATGCCAGGAAAGAGACACTGCCACCAGGTTTGGACATCTGTAGCTGTAATTCCTAACAAACTTTTAAAGGAAAAGTTGCTCCATTAGCATGGCTGGTGCAGGCAAATTCATGTCCCAGCATTTGTTTACACATATGCAAATGAAGCTCCATTGTTATATGAGTCGTTCTCAAATTCGATGGGTCCAAAGCTGCTATGAAATAGATGCAAAATCAAGTTTTGAGCACATTCTTTTTCCATTGCACCTCCTAAAGTGATCCTTACAGAAGAACAAAGAAAATGGGAAGCTCATGAGTGATGATCACTTGCATGTTTTGGTAAAGGTTTCCCATGTCTAGAACAGTGATCCTCAATCCTGGTTTTTGTTTTCGCCTAAAGCTCAGCAACCAATTCAGTCCCAAGAAGCCAGTTGACCTGAGTAAGCTGTGTAATCAACTTCTTTAACTGATCACTTGCTGTGCTAATCAAGTGCTGAGTAACAACAAAAGCCAGCAGACCCTGTGGCTCCCCAGGACCAGGATTGAAGATCACCAAATGGACACTTGCTCATCCAACATCTCATTCCAAAATCATGGGAATTAATATGGAGTTGGTCCCCCCTTTTCTGCTATAACAGCCTCCACTCTTCTGGGAAGGCTTCCCACTAGATGTTGGAACATTGCTGTGGGGGATTTGCTTCCATTCAGCCAGGTCGGGCGCTGATGTTGAGCGATTAGGCCTGGCTGCCAGTCAGCTTTGCAATTGATCCCAAAGGTGTTCTATGGGGTTGAGGTCAGGTTTCTGTGCGAGGCCAGTCAAGTTTGTCCACACCGATCTCAACAAACCATGTCTGTATGGACCTTGATTTGTGCACGGGGGCACTGTCATTCTGAAACAGGAAAGGGCCTTCCCCAAACTTACCACAAAGTTGGAAGCACAGAATCACTTGAGCGGTAAAGCTGGAGTACGCCATTTCTTTTTAGAAAAAGATTAGGGAATGGTCATGCTTAGTTGGTACCAATCATAGAAAGAACTGTTGAGAGAAATCCAGCACCATACAGTGTTTATACCCTCAAATTCTACATTCTAAAACCAGCAATTCGGACCGAATTTCGTTTTCAAAACAAAGTGGCTTAGGACAAACCAAATCAAAGAGATAGGCCAGTTCACATTGCGAACCAACAATGAGATTACTAGCTGGTGAACTGGCAAGGTCAATTTCACCAACAATGGCAGAGAAGCAACCGGTTACACTCGCGCCATTTCACCAAAGAAACATTTTTATTTAATAAAATTTTTATTTTATAAAATGTTTTTTTTTTTTTTTTTATAAGGTGGCAGATGTTCGGGAGCGGATTGGTTTAAAGACAGACGTGGAGCTCCCATATTCTACTGGACAGATAGGTCAATAGGTTACCTGGACTTGCCAGCCAATTGTAATTACCTATAATGAACAGTAGCTAGGTTGCTATTATTGATGACGTTACTTAATTCAGCGGCTAGTTCTTGGAAGAAGGAAATGTTTGCTAACGTTATATGTCGTATAGATCATGTTAGCTAGAACCGGCTACTTGGCTATAACCATGCATGCCAGCTGTAGCCAGATAATGCCTGGTTCAGGCTAACGCTACACAAACTCAGTGTGATGCAACAACTATAACAGAAAATATTCCGTTGTTTTACCTGGACTCTTGTAGCTGACATTTTTACTGTAACGTTAGCTATACCAGTCTGTAATCCTGCAATCTTATCTAGAAAACTTGCATGTTCACAATGAGGTCTGTGGAAGCGGTGGGGTGGGGGGTGTGTATCCTTCTCTATGGGCAGGGCCAAGGGGTGTTGTGACTTTGAAATGTTTTAACAACAAATGCGACGGTTGAGAAAGTTGCGTAGTCCAGCTTTGTCCTAGCCCGAACCATGAAAAATAGCCCAAGGCCAAAGGGATACTGTTGGCCATGTAGTGTATGTTCAGAACCGTTTCAGTAATGTACAAGTAAGCTCATGGACAACAGTCATGTAATAACTTTATTGCTTCAACAATTTCATTTACATTACAAAAAATATTTTTTGTTCCGTCCCCCCCCCCCCCCCCCCGGCTGTAAATATTTTGAACAATCAACAAAGGCAGGATTTTAATTTGCTTCACATTCATGAGAACTTGACCCAACACCACACCAAACGGTTGTAAGGTGTGTCTAAACCAAGTACTAAAACAACGTCCAGCCTTAATGATACAAAAAAATGTGAAACCCATAGCACTTTACAAACAGACCTCCATTGATGGATACAGTTTAATACTACAGCACTATTTGTTCTGGGATCTGTTGTGGTACCTTGAGGAAGACACTACCAACACTCGCACATAGAACGGTAATGACTCGTTTTTTTTTTTGCCCCTCTTTATTACCCAATCAAATAGCCACATTTGGCACAAATCTAGTGATACTAAATCAAAGCAGGGAAAGAAAAAAGGATAATTAATTATTTTTCAAAATTCATATTTGGGGCTTAAAGCAGTAATTGTTTCAAAGAGGGAAATTTTACACATTTCTTGGCTGTTTGAATGAACAATATGAGGAAAAACTATGCACGACACAGGATTTTATGCTCAGTACTTATCACAAAACCAATACAATTATTTGAATGGGAAGCTTACTTTCAGGGGAAAAATTTAAGCAATTTTAATTCCCATCTCTATATCATCATTACAACCATGGAACACATCCTATTCTCTTACATTGTGACATCACAGTACATTATATTTCAACTGTGGAAACAGCATAAATACACTGTATCCTTTACATGTCCAGATGTGGGTTCAGTGTGCTGCAGATTTGGATTGGGCCAACGCCCTTTAATCTTGATTGAGATAATCTGTGTGCACGGTCCTGTGCGGTTTCTAAGGCAGGGAACGTGGCAACCAAACATCCACACCTTCACTGGGGCCAAATGTATCTCTCTGGATTTCAATGCCACTCTCAGCTACACACAACAGCCATAAAGGGTGTTCGAAAAGGCACATGACCTGGCTTCTTTTGTGCACCCTGTTGTGTACCGAGGCACCTTTGACGGGAGATAGGATTGATCCGAGGACATGAGGTTTAAGTTCTTCTACAACAAGAAAAAATGCCACCCAATTGGTTCCATTACACTGCGCGGGTCCAATGACAAAGTTCTGGGCGTAGGCACACAGCATTTTATTTCTCTTCTGTACAGCTGTACAGTGTCCCACTGGCCCACTCTTTCTGGCTGCACTGAGCCAACCTCACACGCACTCGTGTCCATTACTGCTCAGTGTGTTACGCTTTTTCAGTCGGTGTTTGGAAACAAACAAACAAGATTGTTCTGCCCCATGTGCTTCCTCTTATAATACAAGCCACAATCTGGGGCTGACATTCCAGACTGGGTTTATAGTCGATGTTGCTGCCCTCTTAACGGCAAGGTTAATATTTACGCTTTAAGAACCGCCCTTTCTTCATTCGTCCCATCAAGCAGCATTTTTTTTTGTGTGATTCTAATAGGAATTATTGCTCAAAATTTGAGGGGATGAGTTGGATGAGTTTTAAAATATGGATTACTTTTATCTAGGTGTAGACAAAAAAAAATAAAAAATACTTATTGGGATTTCAAAACCTAACAAAGGAATAAGATCCCAGGCTGTATATATAAATACAGTATGTATTTTAAGAACTGAAATAAGATTAAGTTTGAGGTCACAATGATAAATACGTACTACAGTATTTTTTTTCTCCCAAACAAAAGGGACTGCTGTTTGTAGGCATTTTATTGTTTGGATCGAAAAGCACTCTGTCATTTATGAGCTTTACAAGTTTTATCTAAACAAATAAAAAAGACAGGAAACAAACAACAGTCACAATCTCCAGTGTAAAAGGGCTTCATTTCAGAGCTAAGATACGGAAATGTACACTGGTAAAAGGAAGAGTGTTAGATGAGACCGGGTGAAAGAGCCGAAATGCTGTGTAATGTGTAGATTCCTGAGATGGTTCTAAGTAGAAACATTAAATAAGGTACACACTGTCTATCCCTATGATTTGACGGCAAACATACCTAAAGTGCACAGATACAAACAACGAGAAATGTACTCAAATTAGAATAATTACAGACGATGCCAATTTCATAAACCTCTACAACCTCCTGGCTGCTTGAACACCTCCAACCTGACCATTAAAAATAAATTAAAATGCTTCACATAATATAGTAGTAATAATAATAACATTAATGATAAGAAAATCAATACATACATTCTAAAATATATATCCCATTACAGTAAATATTACATTGGATGTAAACCGTTTGAACAAATAAAGTTTTCGGTTTTTATCTCCACAACAGCATAGTTAACACTGTTTACTCTCTGCTGGCCCTGTCATGAATGAACTGCAGACTAGCTATGGCTACAGTTTGCACAGAATAAGGATCTGTAAAGCTGTTTAAATATACTTAGAATTCATTTTTGGTGAACAGCAGTGTTCACCAAGACACACTGAACGGGCTACCATATTCATCTGTACATACACACGTCAACAAGCTGCAATCAGGTGCAGGACTGGAAAGGGAAAAAACAAACAAACAAAAAAAAGAAGCAATCGGAGACAAGAGAAACAGAGCTCCACTTCGCCATCTGCTGGTCTCTTGGAGAAATGCAACAAACCCCCACCCAAAACTTTATTTGTATTAAGAGGTTTTTTTAAAGTTTAGATTAATTTTACTTCTGTGCATCAATAATGTTTGTCAAGGATTAAATATAATTTGTAACTTAACAAAGGTGATGAGAATGACGGGACCTGCTTCCTCTGTCATACCATCAGATGCACAATTACACCCCATGAACAATTAACAGTAAACGTTACTACAGGTCAGCGAGAGACCCCTCTAGCATTAAACAATTCTAGTCATTTATACACAGCATGACAGCAGCTGTACAGTCACAATATATAAAATTGGCTGAGAATTGGCCAGCTGGTGTTTTTTTCCCCGTACACATACGAAAAATTCGGCTGAAAATGTTTGGACCTCCTGTTCAGCATTGACTGCTTTGTTAATGCAAACAGAAATTTTTTAAAGAATGCAAAAAATACTTCAAAACAATAGCAATGAATCTGATGAGTGTAAATACACATTGTGCCTTTGGAATCGATTTGTATTGTTTTTTGTAACCTTGCATTTCAGAACTCATTTCTGGTGACTAAGAGCACTGTTGTGTGTTTCTTTTTTTTTTTTTTAAAGGCAGTCTGTGTTGTACCAAGACTGACAGAATTAGGTTTGAATGGAAACCACGCTGAAACTGGATACAAAACTCATCGATTTGCATGTTATACACAAAGTTATACACATAAAAACTGAAAATAGTTCTCTTAAAAAGATAAAAAAGACTCGCCTTTGAGTAAGAGTGAAAATAATCATTCACGCATAAGTCTAAAAAAAAAAAAAAAAACAGTAATGTGGCCCCTCCCCCTGGCCCCACCCCTTTGGCATCACTGGCATTAGCTAGTCACTTTGCTACACGCAGACGGCCTCTGCCTTCTCCGCTCACCCTCAGACTCAGGGTGTAAAAGCAGCCCTGGTAGAAGTGTGCTGTGCTGTGTGTGTGTGTGTGTGTGTGAGTCCGCCTGCTCTCACAAAGATGTCTCTGCGTCCACAAACTTCTCCCCCTGCTCATCCTCAACGCTGATCCGAACACTCGACATCTTCTCCTGGCTGCAGGGGGCAAGAGAGAGAGGAAGAGTCACTAGCACAAACAGAGCCAAACTGCTCAACACTCCCTACCCCAGGCAATGTGTGTGTGTGTGTGTGTGTGTGTGTGTGTGTGTGTGTGTGTGTGTGTGTGTGTGTGTGTGTGTGTGTGTGTGTGTGTGTGTGTGTGTGTGTGTGTGTGTGTGTGTGTGTGTGTGTGTGTGTGTGTGTGTGTGTGTGTGTGTGTGTGTGTGTGTGTGTGCACGCGCATGTGTAGTCAGGGACAGTCTAAAGCAGGGTTTGAATACTTGCATTAAACCTTTGAATAAAGTCAAACTGGAATCAGTCTTGTGCAGACACAAGTCATCCAATGTTTTACATTTATTGGTTAATAAAAAACTAAATGAACTACAAGATTACTTATTGTTCTTAGATATCAATGCAGTTACACTCTCTCTTCCCACTATTATATTTGCATAAATATATCCCAGAGCTTTCTGCCCCAACAAGGCACTGCCTTATCTGAAGAAAGTCAGAAGACCTGGAACTGGAGTTCAGAGAGACGTTGCAGAGCATAGAGCCAATTCAGCCCAATATATGAAGCAGCTGTAGTACAGATCCATCAGATTAATCACCAGCTGCATCAGTGGGTTTGCAGAATATTTTTGTAAATTGTGTCAAATTGATAAGTTGGGTAAACTGATAAAGACAAAAAATCATTTAAGCTTATAAAATACAGCTCTAAGTCATTCTGCTGTAACTCTGCTTTGATACTCATGCAGCCTGGTGTTCTCTGAACTTCACACATGCTTATGGTTTCACCTATACATTCACTCCGGGTACTTTCCAATAGGTGTCTAGGCTTCCATTGCAATGAAGGCAAGAATGACATACAGGCCAGTATGAATACATAGGTCACATCAATATGCATACACACGCACGCACGCACGCGCACGCACACACATATATACACACACACACACACACACTAATCCCATGCATGCGGTCACTGAAGCAGCTGGAGTCACTTGATGCGTCGTTAAAAATGTAAATTTAAGTCAAGGAGTGCGCACTGCGAGTTGTGATTTTTATTACGTAGATCAGGTCATCTGCAGACTATGCTGATCCAGTGCGTGGGGCGTGTCCAGTGGTGACAGTGTGCTAAATAACTCCAGCGCCACAGCGGCCCATGTTAAACTGGCACGTATAAGAAGTGTGGAGCCAAAGGATGGCCCAGCATGACCCAGGACAAAATCAGGAGCCAAGAGCAGGAGAGGACCAGGTTACAGAGAGGAGAGGAGACAGAAAGAGAGGGGAGGGGGAAAGAAAGATGATTATAAAAGCACGTTGCGGCTAACCTTGGGCTATGTTTCAACGTTTTGCCGCTGTCAGCGTTCATGATGACAGATTTCCACACGCCGCTTTTGGCCATTTCGTCAGAAATGTTTACGACAGAGGGGTCAGTGCTGGATGGGGGGAAGGGGAGACACAGCAGACAGGACGTTGAGCGGCGGGTTAGGACACGGGAACACACCTGACATGAGCTCAGCTCTCAGAGGCCGCGCTGTTAACAAAGCATTAGCGCCATCCTCCTCCTGCGCTTACCTGCTCCGCCGTCACACGACTGTGTCCAGCCACCGGAGGCATTTTAACCACTTCTTAAGGAGACAAGCGGGTGATAAACTTCAGATGGCCGTGATGCTGTATGAATAACCCACGATGCAAAGGGCCGTGCGGTGGCTTTACAAATGCACCCTATGCTACAGCTATACTCATTCACACCGAGCTGTGATGCCACTGCAGTGCATCGCTGAGACCGTCACAGCACGTCGCGCTCAGTCTCAAAGCTCTGTCCCTCTCAGAAAACTAAAGGCGACTGCTTACACACATTCAGGCTAATGCTAAACCTATTGTTAATGCATTCACTGCATGATTAATACATCAGTTTCACCTTTATTTAGTTGAACACACATGGTTGCTGCAGCTTTAATGCTTAAACACTAGCTGAAATTTAAACAACGTGAATTTACTTTCCATTTAGTTTTCGTGGAAGAGTTCCTTAACTTGAGTCCTTCCAGCCAGTTTTAGGCTTAACACAAAAAACTTGTCTCAGTGGCGACCCAACCAGTAAAAATAAGCCTGGGGAGATGTGCTGTGCAAAGCCCTACTTTGTTCATTAAGGTCACCTTGTAGATCTTTTGATAGAAAAACAAAGGCCACCTGTGTAGGTACACCTGTGTATGTAGGTGCCCCCGTGTAGACACAAGCTGTTGACTGTCTCTCTGCGGTTTCCTGCCATGAGGAAGCGGGCCCTCTAATCGGTAGGAGGATGAAAGCTTGTTTTTAACGGCGGTGTTATCATGAGCGTTGCCTTTCAGAGCCATGCACTCACTCCACATGAGGACAGAAGTTAAGGCCATCGCATTAATCCTCAAACATGGCCCACCCCCCCCCCCCCCACCCGCGCAAAAAAAAGAAAACACCCGCAAAACAGAACTGAAAAGCAGGCCTGAAATAAAAGACCAACCGCTCCTCCGGTCTCTTCATCCGGGAGAGAGCTGTCGGAGGCTACGCTGTCCCATCTGTTTCGAGATAAACACCACCAGGATGATCAACGCTCACCCGTCATAACCCAACGCTCCCATTGTACAAGGAACAAATGCTACATCTCAACAGCGTGCCAGTATGGTGCAGTGTACGCCAGTAACACACTGTGCAGGATATACAGCATCAATGTATTAATATGAAGAATGTAGCCAATTAATACTCATCTATCATCATTCTCAAAGGCACCACATTTGTAATGGTCTTACAATGAACACAATTGGGGACATATTAATGCTTACCAGACCTTGTGAAGGAGTGTTCACTTATTCTCTATAGCTCTAACAGTCCAATTACAAAACTCAGCAAGCAGGTTGTTACGTAACATGAGGTGTGAGATTGCATAAAAGGGAAGGTGACAACAAACGGTGCCATCTTAGCTCACCTCACTTTGAGCGTCTTCACAGGGTCGCTCAGCAGGTTGCTGCCGTCGTACGGCATCGCCTCGCTGTCCGTCTCCAGCATGCGCTCCGCCTCCTGCAACCATGGAGACGGACATTACACGCCCACACAGACAGACGGCACTGCAAGCGAAGTGACCTTAATTCTGCTCTCTCATAACTGCCTTTCACCCAGACGGACGCGGGCGGAGGCGGCGGGCGGATGTGGTTTTCTCGCGGGTGGTGTGAACGGCGCTCGTGCTCTACCTCCTTTTCCATCTTCTTCTTGTCGTCGTCCTTCTTCTTTTTGCTCTCGGGCATCACGTCATCCAGCCAGCTCAGCTCCCGCTTAGTGAAGCACAGGTACATCATCTTCCGCACAAACACCAGGGCCAGCACCTGAGAGAGAGAGGGAGAGGGAGGGAGGGGGAGAGAGAGAGGGGGAGGGAGAGAAAGGGAGAGACACATTGTCCACAAAATTAGTTTAGATTAGCAGTAATAGCATGATTCATTATTATAGCATGCCCTCTCACATGCTGCATGAAAGCCCAGTATGTGAGGACATGCTACGGCCTGAGAAACAGTTAACAGTTTACTTTTACAGTTTTGTCTTCCAATTAAATAATCATAAATAATCTTAAAATAATAAGCGCAGAGAGAGAGAGAGAGAGAGAGAGAGAGGGGGGGGGGGGGGGGGAGGGAGAGAGAGAGATACACTGTCCACAAAATGAGTTTAGATTAGCAGTAATAGCATGATTCATTATTATAGCATGCCCTCTCACATGCTGCGTGAAAGCCCAGTATGTGAGGACATGCTACGGCCTGAGAAACAGTTAACAGTTTACTTTTACAGTTTTGTCTTCCAATTAAATAATCATAAATAATCTTAAAATAATAAGCAGAGAGAGAGAGAGAGAGAGGGAGGGAGAGAGAGAGAGGGAGGGAGGGGGAGAGAGAGAGGGAGAGAGAGAGAGAGAGAGAGAGGGAGGGAGGGAGAGAGAGAGAGGGAGGGGGAGAGAGAGAGGGAGAGAGAGAGAGAGAGGGAGGGAGGGAGAGAGAGAGAGGGAGGGGGAGAGAGAGAGGGAGAGAGAGAGAGAGAGGGAGGGAGGGAGAGAGAGAGAGGGAGGGGGAGAGAGAGAGGGAGAGAGAGAGAGAGAGAGAGAGAGGGAGGGAGAGACAGTGGACGGCTCTCGTGTCATAAAAGGGCAGGAAGTTCGTTGTGATGCCCTCCCCGAGGGGTCTCTGCATTTACCATCATGGGGAAGATGACGGCGGCGGCGGAGGCCTTGATGACCCATAGCACCACCAGGCAGGTGACCTGTACGATGGTGAACACGTGCACCTTCCACAGGGGGACGTAGCGCAGGTAGATCAGGTCGGACTGGTGCTTCGCCGGCATGCCAAACAGCTTGATCCGGTCAAAGAACTGGCGCCGCCCACAGGGAAGAGAATTAAACACACTGCATCACTGGGACTTTACAAACAGCCCAACGGCATAGAAGGATAGAAAAGGGAATTCAAGAGGTTGTGGATTCAAATTCCAGATGGGCTGCTGGCATTGTACACTATCCACAAGCAAATAAAGGTAACCGAGGTGTCAGAGATAAACTGCCACACAAAGAGTTTTACTAACAGACTCTACACATCCGTCAGATACTCAGCTCAACATTCTGAACATCGCAAGTTGTGCCTCCCTACAGCTGAAGCCGAAACATTCAAATTTAAGCATCTTCTGAAACAATATTTAAGTGGGTGTGACTTAAGCACAATACTGTGGTGATGGATGACCTGTAATGGATAACCAAAAACTCCTGTGACACACCCCTGGGAGGGAGATGTGCCAGTTCCGGGTTTGCACCCTACATTGCCACATGGAGAGAGAGAGAGAGAGAGAGCGCACCCATACTGACAAGAAAATAAATAAAAATACCTTCACCCTTCTCCCTCACGGGATCCGGGCAAACGCAATCAACTAAAACAACAAAGACAAAACGACAAACCAAACTCCGCGACCGCTTTTCAGCGTGCCGCAGTGCCGTCGGCCTTTCAGCTGGTCCAGCCAGGTCCGTTTCACGCTTGTCCCGTCGGCGCTCTCAACGACAGACTCGCTCTCAACGACAGACTCGCTCTCAACGACAGACTCGCTCTCAACGACAGACTCGCTCTCAACGACAGACTCGCTCTCAACGACAGACTCGCTCTCAACGACAGACTCGCTCTCTCGACGCGCGCTCCCGGGTCTCGGGCCTGCACGGTGCAGACGAGCGCCCTTAAGCACCTGGCCTGACTAGTTAACGAAACCCAGGTGCGCGTGCTCTCTCCGCCAGTAGGTGTGGCCGAGACAAATCCAATTAGCCGCTGGACCGAATGCCACATCCCGTTACCAACCGGAGCCTCCTGAAGTGAAGAACGGCAGGAGCGGAGTACGTGGTGAGGCTACAGGCTACGCGGGACTGCAGGGGTGGGGAGGAAAGCCCTGTGTGCCGAGGGCTAAACTGGGTGTTCTTACCTGAATGCCTTTGAGTGAGGAGACGCCCATGTAGAGAAAGACGCCGTACAGCACCGGCATGGGGATGAACTGAGGACAGGGGGAGGGAGGGAGGGATTAATGGACTCAGCAAACAGCTAATGTACTTCTGTTAAAGGAGGAGAAGAGTAAACAGCAGCTGAGACACTCTGAGAAGGCCACCATCACCCTGTCCCAGATCCCGTGGGAATGACATGCTTTCATTCCACCAATAGGAATAATAAAACTGCCCAGTCCCCGCCCACTCTGCCCACTCAACCCCTCCTCCAGGAGTTCAGGTGGTGCATGGACCAAATGCTTACCTTAATGAGCCGTGTGATATGTGCACACAAAAGAGAGTTGTAACTTTTTAACTCATTTATTTTAAGTGTGAGCTATAAAACAGAAGTGAGTCTGATGATGGCTTGATCGTGAAAACGTCTCTTTTATAGCTCCCATGCAGAACATAAATTCATTATGAAAACCAGTTAAAGTGTTGACTGCGGCGCACAATCGGCTTCGCGTCGCCCAAGGGATATATGGGAGGGATTCAGTGGGTGGGGACAGCAGTGTTCATCGAACAAAGGAAAGCCTGTTAAAAATTATCTCAGAGGTGTCCAGGTGATGTCACTGGTGCTGGTGGGAATGGGGCAGGAGGGGAGGAGCTTACTCACCTTCAGCGCTGAGGTCATGAAGACGGACAGGCCCATGAGGACGAAGATCATGAAGCCGGTGACCCTCTGCTCCCGGATGCCCAGGAACTTGGGCTGTTCCCCGGGGGCGGAGCAGGCTGACTCCAGCTTCAGGCTGTTCACGTGGGTGATGGAGAGCACGGTGGCCGCCACAAACCAGGGCAGGCCCATAATGGAGCATACGCCCAGCATCAGAGACACCACCAGCAGGTCCAGGTGGTACCCGCACCCTTTCTGTGGGACGGTAGGGGCAGATAGGTGTTATTGTATGTGTCAGTTGCCATAGCAACTCAGCTCAAGGACCTAAATATACTAGTCATAGTCATGTGACCCAACATCCCATCTCTGAACTGAAATTGACATACAATATATGATATACAATACATTTACAAGAACCAAAACTAACATGATTTGTAATATCTTTTAATTGCTGAACCAGTTAAACCAAACATATACCAACAGTTAAAGCTTCAGCTTCATGTTGCAACATACGCACCCTTTACCCTCTCCTCTGATGTCGACGAAGGGCCTCTCGCTTACCTTGAGTCTGTGCTCCTTGCGGTTGATGATGACTGCGGTGATCTGCTGGTCCATGAAGATGAGGATGGTGCAGAGCAGAGCCGGAATGGCCGCAGCCAGCAGTGTCCACCAGGGGTTCTCCCCCAGAGGCGATATGAGCCAGCCACGGTTCTTAGAGGTGGGCTGTACATAGCAGGGTTACATCTTACACAGCCATGCATTTGCACCAGGCCTTATATCTGCTCTCACACACATACTTACAGACACACACACATTATCCAGCACACCTTACACCTGTAAATCTGTTATCTAGAACAGACCTGTATCTCTGCATACATTGTCCGGCACAGACCTATACTTGTACATCTATTATTCAGCTTCTAAATCTATTATTATCCAGTACAGAACTAAATCTCTAATTCTATTTTCCATTGTTTTGGCCACTAATCCACATTGCATTATAGCAAAGACCCATACCTCAAAGCGGTCAGGGACACTCAGTTTCGGAGAGGGTATGCCCACAAGGTAGTCAATGAGGACCATGACCAATATGGTCAAAAACACAGCGAAGTCACTGATAGTCGACCGCACCTACGAGACAGACGCGGTCATGAAGATAGAGCTACATTTGTCATGTTACAAACTTACTCAAAAGTACTCAAATTATAGACAAAAAACTACAAAAGAGCACCAGAAAGCACACCTACAAAAATGTTCCAACACAATTTAAAGCAATCCCAGAAAATATATATATTTTTTTTTTTAAAAGGCAGAATACTGAATATAGCGAATGAACAAAACTGTGTACCATTGTGTATGTGTGTTATTCACAGGTGAGGTTACCTTGGTGTGTGTGTGTGTGTGTGTGTGTGTGTGTGTGTGTGTGTATGTCTTATTCACAGGTGAGGTTACCTTGGTGTGTGTGTGTATATGTCTTATTCACAGGTGAGGTTACCTTGGTGGGTGTGTGTGTATATGTCTTATTCACAGATGAGGTTACCTTGGTGGGGAAGTAGCGCTTGGCCTTAAACTGCTTGAGGAAGGAGGAGAGGAAGAACGTGGTGAAGAAGAGGATAACAGACCAGAAGAGGACATCGGGGATGAAGGGACCTTTATGTGCACAGGCTGAGCCCACAAAATTCCCCTCTAACTTGGTACACATCTGTGTGTGTGAGAGTGAGAGAGAGAGTTATCATTATTACTACTACATATGGTTATTTTTATAGTGCATATACATCAATTCACTGATTAGCCCCATTATTATTAGTCTCATTATTGCTGTTATTATTAATGAACTTTGGGAATAAAATCCCAAAATGAGAAAGACACTCACGGACACATTGAGGTTACTCCAGGGTATGGAGTCTGGCGTGAAGCCTGATTGGTTCCAGTGCTGGACTGTTTTTGTGGTTACGTTGGCCGGTGGTGAGCATTGACACCTGAGAACATAGAGGAGTCAGCACACACAACACACACACTCTCTCTTATAACACACACTGCACATACACTCTCTCCTATAACACACACACTGCACACACACTCTCCTTTAACACAAACCCAGCACACACACTCTCCTCTAACACAAGCCCAACATACACTCTCCTCGAACACACATGCAACACACACTCACCACAGTAACCAATGAGACTAATTCATCATGTAGGTCACAGGGGAGAATTGGACAGTATTGTACATAGCAAAGAAACTATGTAAACATAGCTTGCCAACCGATATATTTTATTTCAGACATGTACTCAACTTTCACTCATGTCTTTTGCCTGTGGGGTTGCCAAATCTACAACAATGCTGTACTGCACATGACAACAGACACAAAAAGCTCTCCTCCTCTCCTGGCCAGCAGGGGGAGCTGTGGCGCTCTCTGACTCACGTGTAAAAGGTGAGGTTTTCCAGCTTGTTGTGCATGTTGACTGGGAATAAGTCCCCCAGCTGAAAGAGCTTCTGCAGGGCCTCGTAGATGAAGATGATGCAGATGAGGGCGGCGAAGGCTTCCTCTGTGAAGCGCGTGATGTGGCAGACCAGGGAGCTGGCGTCCGTGGCGACCAGCACCAGGCACAGGAAGGCCGTCCACAGCCCGATACTGGTGCGCAGAGACAAGTAGGACAGGCCGTAGTCCCTGTGGCCAATCAGAGAGCACCACCACTTACACGTCCTGCACACTGTTCCACATGGCAATGAACTGCCGCTCTTAGCTCAAGTTTAAGGGTGTGCTTTAGAAACTTTCTAAAGTAACATATTAAATGAACACAATGGGTTTATTGTATTGTTTATTAATGTACATATATTGATATACCGGAGGAGGGGTTTTCAGAGAGGCTGAGGATTTTCTCTCCAGATATAGCCCAAGCAGCCACATATCATGGCAAAGTGGTAACATCCTGTGTCAAAGCTTTTCTAAGCATGATGCCTCCATATAACATGTGCATTCAGTCTGTGTGCATGACAGGGCCACCACCTTACATATTATACAATTATACAATACATATTACATATATGCAACATGCAGAGAGGCATTTCATTTAACTGAAACAGTTAAATTGCTGGTTTTATCAATATTGTGAATAACTTGTTTATGCGTCTTTGAAGGCAGGGACTTAATGAGCACACTGTGGTAAACGCAGCTCCGCTCCACAGAGAGGCACACAATTAATGAGCTGTCTTTCTAGAGTGTACTCTGACATTTTCATGGCTTGATTACGTGCCCACGTTTCTGTCAGCACTTGAAAGGCAATACCACCCCCCCCCCCCCCAAACATGATGAGCCAGCATTGTGGTGGAAGTGGAAGAAGTCAGGTGGGGCGGGGCCCATCTGTCCATCACACGCATCTATTGTGCGCACCGAGCCTGACATCACAAGCAACAGCACTGACGGCATTCCAGAGCCTTGAATTAAGCAGACCCTGATCCACCGAGCACAATGGCAATTAAACATGCCGCTTTTGCAATACTAGTATGCAGTTATTGTTGCTTATACACAGAGAATACAACTCTTGGATTTTGTTAATTTTACCGTTGACAATACAATTTCATGCATCTTGTTCTCATTATCTTGATGACTCTGTTAATGGCTTTGATAAAGTAAAGACTGATGGATTGGTTATAACTGGTGAGCAGGTTTTAGTGAAGACTGGTGGATTGAGCAGACTTTATTGAAGACTGGTAGATTGATTGGTTATAACTGGTGAGCAGGTTTTAGTGAAGACTGGTGGATTGAGCAGGCTTTATTGAAGACTGGTAGATTGATTGGTTATAACTGGTGAGCAGGTTTTAGTGAAGACTGGTGGATTGAGCAGGCTTTATTGAAGACTGGTAGATTGATTGGTTATAACTGGTGAGCAGGTTTTAGTGAAGACTGATGGACTGAGCAGGCTTTATTGAAGACTGGTAGATTGATTGGTTATAACTGGTGAGCAGGTTTTAGTGAAGACTGGTGGACTGAGCAGGCTTTATTGAAGACTGGTAGATTGATTGGTTATAACTGGTGAGCAGGTTTTAGTGAAGACTGGTGGACTGAGCAGGCTTTATTGAAGACTGGTAGATTGATTGGTTATAACTGGTGAGCAGGTTTTAGTGAAGACTGGTGGACTGAGCAGGCTTTATTGAAGACTGGTAGATTGATTGGTTATAACTGGTGAGCAGACTTTACTAAAGACTGATGGATTGAGCAGGCTTTATTGAAGACTGGTAGATTGATTTGTTATAACTGATGAGCAGACTTTAGTAAAGACTGATGGATTGAGCAGGCTTTATTGAAGACTGGTAGATTGATTGGTTATAACTGGTGAGCAGACTTTACTAAAGACTGATGGATTGAGCAGGCTTTATTGAAGACTGGTAGATTGATTGGTTATAACTGGTGAGCAGACTTTAGTAAAGACTGATGGATTGAGCAGGCTTTATTGAAGACTGGTAGATTGATTTGTTATAACTGGTGAGCAGACTTTAGTAAAGACTGATGGATTGAGCAGGCTTTATTGAAGACTGGTAGATGGATTGGTTATAATGGAAGAGCAGCACTCACATGCAGAACTTGAAGAGAATCTTCTCGAAGACCAGCACAGGCCCCGTGCTGCCTAGGATGGTGAGGGGCTGTCCCGCAAACAGGGAGAAGGCCACGCCCGTTAGAGACGCCCCAAACAGAGACTCAATGGCACTCTGTCCTCACACAGGGCAGGGACAGGGGGGGGAGGAAGAGAGAGGAAAGGAGAGAGAGAAGGACAGAGAGAGGAGGTCAGATCAGGGAGAAACAGAGAGAGGAGAGACAGAGAGGGGGACAGAGAGAGGAGAGACAGAGCAGGAGAAAGAGAGAGGAGGACAGAGCAGGGAGAAACAGGGAGAGAAGGACAGAGCAGGGAGAAACAGAGAGAGGAGGACAGAGCAGGGAGAAACAGAGAGAGGAGGACAGAGCAGGGAGAAACAGAGAGAGGAGGACAGAGCAGGGAGAAACAGAGAGAGGAGGACAGAGCAGGGAGAAACAGAGAGAGGAGGACAGAGCAGGGAGAAACAGAGAGGAGGACAGAGCAGGGAGAAACAGAGAGAGGAGGACAGAGCAGGGAGAAACAGAGAGGAGGACAGAGCAGGGAGAAACAGAGAGAGGAGGACAGAGCAGGGAGGGACAGAGAGAGGAGAGACAGAGAGGGGGACAGAGAGAGGAGAGACAGAGAGGAGAGAGAGAGGAGGGACAGAGAGGGGGACAGAGAGGGGAGAGACCGAAAGAGGGACAGAGAGGAGGAGAGAGGGGGACAGAGAGAGGAGAGACAGAGAGAGGGAGAGAGAGGGGGACAGAGAGAGGAGACAGAGAGGGGGAGAGAGAGAGGAGAGACAGAGAGAGGAAAGAGAGAGAGGGACAGAGAGAGGAGAGACAGAAAGAGGGACAGAGAGAAGAGAGACAGAGAGGGACAGAGAGAGGAGGACAGAGTGAGGGGGACAGAGAGGGGGACAGAGAGAGGGACAGAGTGAGGGGGACAGAGAGGGGGACAGAGTGAGGGGGACAGAGAGAGGGACAGAGAGAGGAAAGACAGAGAGAGGGACAGAGAGAAGAGAGACAGAGAGAGGGACAGAGAGAGGAGAGAGAGGGGGGGACAGAGTGAGGGGGACAGAGAGGGGGACAGAGTGAGGGGGACAGAGAGAGGGGGACAGAGGAGGGAGAAACAGAGAGAGGAGGACAGAGTAGGAAGGGAGAGAAAAAGACAGTAGGAGAAAACAGAAAGTAAGAGGGAGGGGGAAATTGAAAGGTAAAAGAAGGAAAGAGAAAATGTGGGGTGGGAAATGGACGAGTGTGTGTGAGAGGGGGGAAGAGAAACACACACATTTCTGATTAAACTCCACTCACCCGACCACTGTCCTTTCCCCCCTACTTCCCTGGGAGGTGAGAACCCCATTCTACTGGGGGACCCATTTTTACACCAACACATTAAACTTGCAAAGTATGTGCATAAATTGGTCCATAAAATACTTCATGTTCACAAACTACAGTAGATGGTGACAGTTCAGCTAAATGGACGGTATAACAGAGTTAAAGAGGTACTCACAATGTTTCCCTTAGTGGCCTCCCCCAGCAGCCCCCCGAAAGTGATGACAGGGGACATGCAGGCACAGTAGAGGAAGAGGATGGAGGCCAGGCACTGCAGGCTGAGGGCATCCCGTATGTCGCTCCAGTAGAATGGGGCCTTGCGCCGCACATCCTGCACAAGGCCTCCGAAGAACCTGAGAGCACAGACCCACACCACACAGAAGACCAGTCAAACCCACCTTCATCTGAACACTGCTGCTCTCACTGCTGCATCACACTGGTGCTCTCACCACTGCAGCACACTGCTGCTTTCACCGCTGCATCACACCGCTGCTCTCACCACTGCATCACACCGTTGCTCTCACCACTGCATCACACTGGTGCTCTCACTGCTGCTCTCACCACTGCATCACACTGCTGCTCTCACCACTGCAGCACACTGCTGCTTTCACCACTGCATCACACCGCTGCTCTCACCACTGCATCACACCGTTGCTCTCACCACTGCATCACACTGCTGCTCTCACCACTGCAGCACACCGCTGCTCTCACCACTGCATCACACTGCTGCTCTCACCACTGCAGCACACCGCTGCTCTCAGCACTGCATCACACCGCTGCTCTCACCACTGCATCACACTGCTGCTCTCACCACTACTCAACCCTGACCATTGCTCCACACTGACCACAACTCCACATTGCTGCTCACACCACTGCCACACACTGCTGCTCTGACTACTACTCAACCAAGACCACTGCTCCACACTGACCACTACTCCACAGTGCTGCTCTGTCAAGTTCAGGCCAGTTTGCCGTTTGAAAGACACAAAGTTGTGTCAGGCCCACCCATCGAGTCTCTCTGTGTATGTGTCATATGCAGTATAGTTAGAGCTTGTTACTTCATTATCGCTCCCTCTGAAATTCTCTCAGGCACTTTCATTGCAGGAGGCACATACCGAATAAAGTTTGAGTAATTAAAATATGACAAGCAGAACGACAAGAAGCCCTGAAACCTTCAGTTCACAGCTCTTCTGCCCTACACGAAACAACTCAGCCTGACATCTCATCTCTTTATAGAAGCAAATTCAAGCATGTGGCCATACTTATAAATAATACAGCCCCCTCACCCACCTAAATGACCACCATAGCAGAGGGATCATAAATAAAGAGCATTAAAGGGTAACAAAGCACGCTGGTTTAGCTAGACCCCGCCCCCTTTTTAAATTAGAAACATGCCAAAATCTTGGCTTGATAAGGTAATAATATAGGGGCTGAGCTCCAGGTATGAAACCACGACCCAGCTAATTTCAACTCTGGACAGCACTCACAGCGGCTGCCAATTTCCCTGCCAATGTCAAACAGTGGATTCTCCTGTTGGTATTGACCCTACTGTTTTGAGTTGTTTGGGGGATTGGATGATTGAACTCTCTATCAGTAACAAGGAACAAAGAGGACATATTGGATATTTTACGCATTATTCATTGAACAAACAGTCAGGAGCCTCAGTAGTGGGTGGAAGAACCATACGCAGCCATAACAGCCTGGCACCTCCTCCTCATGCTTGTCACCAGCCTGGTCACGCGTTGCTGTGGGGTGGGATCCAATCCCCCAAACAACTCAAAACAATAGAGTCAATACCAACAGGAGAATCCACTGTTTGACATTGGCAGGAAAATTTGGCACATTTCACTTGGGACCCCACCCACATAATCAGCTGTGCTGCTCATCCCACAAATGCATGATCCTTACAAATGGGACATCATTGTAAAGGGAAATGAACAGGCTTTCCAATGATATAAGATACAATGCTAATAATACAGTGACAACAGAGATATGATCAACCAAACTTTTTTTGAGGAGTTTATAAAAAGAATATACCAAAAATAGGTTACTATAACTTACTAGAATATTCAAAAAATGCTAAACGGTAAGCTAGGTATAAATATCGCTTGCTCGCTCACTTTCCTATCTCCTCTCTGTCCATGCAGATCAAACACCAAACTATATAGAAAACGGTGAGATCAACCGCTGAGATTCGCTTTAATAGCGGTGGCGTAGCCCGCCCTCGCTCCAAAACTTCAGGGCATAGCTGCACAGGTTTCAATTTAGTCACCGGGAGGAATTCGTCAGCTGGAGGAAGTTTCTGGCCAATGACAGACTGCACGTGCAGTTCCTAACATTTAACCCACAGAACTATAAGAACACTAGACACTTTTGAGCCAGATCCTTTGGGTTTATGCGGTTTTGTGCTGACTGCAGTAAAATGTCAAGATTTGGACCAGGTCAATCAGTTAGAAAAAAACAAATGTATCAGTTCTCATCCAAAATAAGTGGTTTTAGTGCTTTGTTACCCTTTAACCACATGCAGTTGCAAGATCACATTTCCAATGATACAGTGCCGTGAAAAGGTTTTTGCCCCCTTCCTGATTTCCTCTATTGTTGCATATTTCTCGCACTGGATGTTTTCAGATCTTTAAACAAAATATAATATTGATTTTAGAGAACCTGAGTGAACAAAAAATCCCAACACCCATTTCCGTTGTGTGAAAAAGTAATTGCCCCCTTACACTTAACTGCAGCCAATGTAGAATAAAGTAATCATTTTTAATATTTGGTCGCATATCCTTTGCACGCCATGACTTCCTGATGTCTGTGACCCAACAATATCAAAAGACACTTGATGTCTTATTTTCTGGTACTCCTACAAGCGATACTATAACCTCTCTGAATTTGAATGGATCTCTATGGGAATTGGGGGGTGGGACTAGATTTAGCTATAAATTATGCTGGAACAGTGTGGAATTCTGTGGTCTTTATCACCCGTCTGTGTATGCATACCTTTGGATGAAGAAAATTATTTTGGTGAATATCATCAGGAGCAGAAGTTATCTAAACTTCTCCTAGCATGAGGTTCCAGCAACACAGAGCAAAGTACAGATAACTGTAAAGTGAAACTGATCTGCATTAGAGTGGCAGTGAAGTCACTCACCATAATAATAATAATAATAATGCATGGCATTTATATAGCGCCTTTCTCGATACTCAAAGCGCTTTACAATGATGAGGGGGAAACTCGCCTCTACCACCACCAATGTGTAGCACCCACCTGGGTGATGCAACGGCAGCCATTTTGCGCCAGTATGCTCACCACACATCAGCTGAGGTGGAGAGGGAGAGAATAATTTTTTTTTAGCCAATTAAACTGGGGGATGATTAGGTGGCAGATTTTGAATGAGCCTGGGTTGGGAGTTTAGCCAGGACATGGGATCTTTAATGACCGCAGTGAGTCAGGACCTCGGTTTAACGTCTCATCCGAAAGACGGCATCTCCTACAGCACAGTGTCCCCAACACTGAACTGAGGCATTGGGGTTTATTTGACCAGAGGGAAGACTGCCCCCTACTGGCCCACCAACACCACTTCCAGCAGCAACTTAGTTTTCCCCAGAGGTCTCCCATCCAAGTACTAACCAAGCCCACAACCTGCTTAGCTCCAGCCATTCAGCAGGCACAGATTGCATAGTGGTATGGCTGCTGGCTGCATATAGTGGCAGGGAGTACAGCCCGGATATCACAGGACCCACCCTAGACTCACTACGATGGCATTTCTGCAGTGGGGGAGATTTGCCTTCAATCCTCCAGGGTAGGATGGGGTTTAAGTCACCCAGGATTCCTTAGGTTCCTCAGTTGCATTAACTCCTCCCAACAGCAAGCCAGGAACCCAGAGGCTACCAGTTATCATCACCGGGAGACTCAGCGCTAGCCCTCTCCTTTAGTACCGCGTGGCCTTTAGTGAGTATAGCGGTCACTGGCTAGCAGTTATCACCGGGAGACTCAGCGCTAGCCCTCTCCTTTAGTACTGTGTGGCCTTTAGTGAGTACAGCGGTCACTCGCTCTGAAGCAGATGCACGGGAGAAGCCCACACATATCAACTGCAGTAGTGTTTCTGGTGTGGTGCGGGCCTGAGGCCCGGTGACAACTCGAGGCCCAACTGGGGACTTCAAATTGGAAAATAAGAGAAGCGATAAAAAAAACAGTTAAATGTTACGATTATAACTCATTTATATGCTAGCTCTGTAATGCAGAGCGATATTTGTGAAACTGTGGATGGGTGTCCTTCACAAAGCCCTCCAAGGTCACCAAAACTTCACATGAAAGGCACCTCCAGCAGTGTCCAGAGCGCAGTAATACAGCACTTTTTAATGAATCATCCTGTGAAAGGCTTTGAAGATTTGTAACATTAAAACATTGGGCTCCCCCCCCTCTGTTCCACTCTTTCATCCCACTAATACCCGTTTAATAAGGTGGTTGTTCAGTTCTGTGGAGTCAGGTCTTATATTCCCACTCATCAAAAGGGACTTAAGCAGCCACCCCCTCCCTCCCCCCTCCAAACCTGCACAGGCCAGTATTGGTCCTATTCAGCACACCCCTAAAACCTATTCATTGATACCACCTGGTATCCCTTCATCAGTGTTCCAGTTCTGCATCATAGACCTGTGTCCACTTTACACCTGGAGCCAGTCTGGCACAAGCTGGAGCCAAAGCAGGCTGGCCTGGTAAACTATGTCTGTGGTTCCAAACTTATGTCATATGTAATAAGGTCATATGTGGGCCTGGTGGGGCGGGGTCCACTGTAGACTCACTTTCCAGTCCTCTGAAGCTCCGGCCCTGCTTGGTGCTCCTCCTCCTTCACCATTTCCGAAGCTGCCGCTGAGCCATTGGGCTGGAGTGGCATCTTACGCTTCTCCTGTGGTGTAACAAATACCAGCCCCAGCAAGTGAGTAACCAACGCTGCTTACCTTGCACCTGATGCAACTCTGACTCAGTGTAATATGCACTGACTCAGTGTAATGGACTTAAAACTGTGATTGGCTTTGACTCAGTGTAATGTGCACTCTGGCTGTCACTTTTTTGTTTGAAAAACAAACTTGCTGAAATCTCAGGAAAATGAAAGAAATTTGAATATATAATTAAGGAATTGAATTTGTAATCCTATTGCCTAGGCGAAATAAGGAGCCCAGCGTTCATCCGTGTTGCGCTTGTGGTAACGCTCAATATAAATTAGGCGGATAGACAACAAGCCATTTTTGTTATTGCTTTGTCTGGAGAGTATACAGTTAAGTAGCCTAAATAAAGTTCATGTGTGGGTCATGCTATATGCGTAGCCTGTAGGGCTATACATTCGAAATGGAGGAGCCAATAAAAATTGTAACTCCACTGCACCTCAGGAGTGCCATTTGGAAATATTATGCGTTCTATGCCAAGGAGAGTCTCCTGCAAGGTATGCAAGCGGCAACTGCCCTACTAACCCTCCAAAGGCTGACACTTTTTTCTCCTCCAAAGGAAGACTGGTGATTTCATTCTAGTTTCCATAAGCCATGCCATTGTTGTGAATTAATGATGGGCACGTGCATCTTTCTTTTTCTTCAATTGATCTACCGAGCCATTTTATTGCTTTGAACGGCATCATTGCCATTGTTATGATCTTACCTGGTTTTATTTTAAATAAAACTTCAAGCTACTGTTATCATTATTTCTTATAGCCTAGCACATTTAAGCTATTTAGCTACACATTTAATGTGAAATTAAAACTGGGCCATAATTATACTTTTTGCCAACGGTTAAACATTTTAAATTTCGACGGTACAACATTCAAACAAATAAGAACAAATTTCTCTATTATGAGATATTCCTTCAAACTACATTTTTTGAAAAAGTGACAGCCCTGAAGTGCACTGATTCAGTCTAATTGACTTTAACTCAGTGTGATTGGCCTTGACTCAGTGTAATGTGCACTGATTCAGTCTAATTGACTTTAACTCAGTGTGATTGGCCTTGACTCAGTGTAATGTGCACTGATTCAGCCTAATTGACTTTAACTCACTGTGATTGGCCTTGACTCAGTGTAATGTGCACTGATTCAGCCTAATTGACTTTAACTCAGTGTGATTGGCCTTGACTCACAGTAACGTGCACTGATTCCGTGTAATGGACACAAACTTTGTGTGATTGGCGCTGATTCAGTGTAATGGATCGTCATGTGTCACATGTTCTAACACTTTTTACTTTATTGCACTCTTGTCAGTGAAGCCAGGTGCATTACCTGAGATGGGACACTCTTTGGGGGCTCGATTCGTATCTTGGGGTCCCATTCTCCAGGGGGCAACACCGTCACCTGGTCTAAAAACTCGTCTATGCCAGACAAGAGGTCGGTCCTGTCTTTGGCTTTGTAAGCGACATCATGGAAAACCTGCAAGGTAGGAAGGGGTGTTAAATGAGTGCATGATAAGATTAGTTAAATTCTGGACTTTTATTCCATTGCAATATTATATTTATAATGGAAAACATCTAAATTAGTTCACGATTACAGTTATAACTTCCCTTTAAAGAAAACTCAGCCTTTCTGGAGAATTTTTCAATTCTTAGTTTTTGTTGCTCACTGTATTGTGTTAACTTGCATGCCTTTCTGTTCATTATATTCTGCCTGGAAGCAGTCCCTCTACTAGCTTCAAAGGTGATTTACATACAAGATATGGCAAAGTAAAAATGGAATACAATGCAAATGCATGAATAATAAGGGCAGTCTGCTGAGACAACTAATTACTGATACACCTATGGTTACAATAATTACTCATAATGACGTACAGAGCTTTGTCATTATTCATAAGCCTGTCAATCAGGAGCATTCTTTACTTACGGAAACTTACATAAGAGTGCGGCATGACACACAAGCATTTTGACACTGGTGAAACAGCAGGTGTGAGCACACACTAATACTCCACATTCTTATTCCAGCGAGGACCTCACCTCATCGGTCATCAGCGTTGCCATGGATCTCCCGATCTCATGATACTGCGGCCCTTTGCCAAAAGGACCTAGCAACAAAAACAAAAACCTGCCCCAGACAGATGCACCGTTAACCAAGCATTTACCCTGTTAAAAATGCATTTCCCCCACTGTTCTAACCCTAACCCCCACTGTCTTTCTCTGCTAGCAGGGAGGACAGTCTGACCTCTTTAAAATAAGAACGTTCTGAAAGATTTCACTTGCAAATGTTGCATTAACTCCATCATGCCTATTCCGCCTGGCTGCATCCTTTCCCTCCTAAAAGAGCAGGGGGCAGAGATGGCGCCACAGCTTAGCGACACTCAGGGTACACAGAGAGCCCAACCAGCCGTGCGCTGAGCCGAGCTGCAGAACGCACTCAGCTTGTTCAACCACATTCCTCACATGGCGTTTCCCACGCGCAGTCCCGCCAAAGTAGGGAGAGCCGTTGCACTGCCTCTGTTATCCAGGTGGGGGCGACAGAGAGCAGGGGGGCTGAACCCTCAGTGCAGGGGACAGTGGTGGGGAGGCAGAGAGGGGAGTGGGGGACCAGTGTGGAAGCAGTGTGAGGGCAGAGGCTGCAGCGGGGTGGGGGAGTACCTGGTGGCAACAGGAACCTCAGTCAGGCCCGTCAGCAGGACGGCGGGGGACAGCCTGATGAAGGCGATGATGGGTCTCTCCAGGAAGTCCACCTCGCCCACCAGCACGTTGGAGGCCTCGGCACCAGGAGGGATCTTCTTCATGAAGTTCATGTCCACCTGTGGGACAGAGGGAAGGACTCAATGAGGGGGCATAGACTGGCCAGCAGGGGGCCCTGCAGGGCCTGAGCTCAGGACAGCTGGGGAATATGGACTCTGAACTGATGCGGTGATAGAGGCCAGGCAGCAGGGGGCACTGCATGGCCAGGGCGTAGGGAGTGGGGCAGATGGGGTTTATCAATTAGACTGAACTAACACTGATTGGGCAGCAGGGGGTGCTGCAGTGTCAAACATTATGACTAGGACAGGTGCACCCCAACAGTGAATGACATTACGCCAGGTCAGCTTTCATCCCTACCCTGTGACTCTCTTAACGTAACAGACCTTTAAAGACAGGGGGCAACGTTAACAGTCACCATCCCCAACCTGTGACTCTCTTAACGTAACAGACCTTTAAAGACAGGGGGCACCGTTAACAGTCACCATCCCCAACCTGTGACTCTCTTAATGTAACAGACCTTTAAAGACAGGGGGCACTGTTAACAGTCATCGTCTTACAGAGCCTTATTTCTAAAGCCCATAGGGCTGTGATATATGCCCCGTAGTGATAGTACAACAACCGAAAGGTTTTCAGGTCGCTGTAAAAATGACAGCGGTGAAATAGTTGTTTCCCTGGCTTATGGAAGCGGCTGGGCTGTGTAAATGAAGTTTTGGAAGGGAGGGAACGAGCCGCTGCCAAGCGAGGGATTAGACAGGGGGAGTTATGAGAGGGAAAGGGGCAGGCGGCCAAAGTGCCAGGAATTCTGGAACAGGAGCAACAGTTTCATTGAAAAACTCGTAAACACAACACACAGGCATGTACATGCACACGCACGCGGTGTCATCCATGATTACCGCTCAAATCTAGACCGCTGAAATATAACAAGAACAAACACGTTGCACTACACGCATCCAGCCGCGGGATTACACACGGCGCTTTCACAAGTGTTCACGTGTAACAGAGGTACAACATGTTGCACAACAGCCAAGGACTACAGGACAACCCAAAGGGGCAAAAATACACTTACGCAACCAGATATGAGCACACTTACCACATTCACCCCACATCGTAAACACAAGACCAGGGCAAAGGGAGGAAACGGCCAAGAAAACTGTGGATATCTGCCCAAAATATTTTTCATCTTTTGTATTTCTCAACTTCTGAGGACTTTCCTCCTGTGTGTTGCACCTGCATCATAAACAGAAACGCCCGGCTACACCTGGGCCTGGCTGCAATGGTCGGATACTTTCCATCACGGTCACACAGTTACCACAACCACTACGGTCACAGTTACCACGACCACTACGGTCACACACAGTTACCACGACCACTACGGTCACACACAGTTACCACAACCACTACTGTCACACACAGTTACCACAACCACTACGGTCACACAGTTACCACAACCACTACGGTCACACACAGTTACCACGACCACTACGGTCACAGTTACTACGACCACTACGGTCACACAGTTACCACGACCACTACAGTCACACACAGTTACCACAACCACTACTGTCACACACAGTTACCACAACCACTACGGTCACACACAGTTACCACAACCACTACGGTCACACACAGTTACCACAACCACTACGGTCACACAGTTACCACAACCTACGGTCACACACAGTTACCACAACCTACGGTCACAGACTGGAATCACAACCACAACAGTGATCGGGAGTCTCTACGGTTCACGGGTTTAATGATCAACACACAAACCAAATTTTCACAGTCACGGAACAACAAGGACAGCACGGGTTTGATTGATGAGGGCGTCACACAGTGGTGCGGCCCGGAGGAGACTTACTGCCGGCTTCCTGGACCCCCCTCCAAGGGACCCACAACTACAGTGAAAGGTCAGGTGGCAGTCCTATGGGTCCCGGGTGCAATCCGGGTGAGACAGACATGGACAGGGTCATATTTATCGTCAAAACCCTCCAATCTTACACAGGGTTACATCTTTGCTATTAAAACCCTCCAATCACACCTTTACTGTTAACATCCTCCACAAATACACACAAAGCTCTTTATGCACATGAGTCATGACTACCACAGTCACAATCACCCATGTCAGCCCCTGCAGTTACAGATGGCACCATGTCTTTACCCAAATGCCCCCATCACAGAAAGGTTCACATCTTTTCATGTCAACTCATTAGCACACACACCGTTCTGGACCCAAACACACCCCACATGCCATTGTCAATTCTATACCCACATACAGTATACCCTATAGTAAAACCGCTTCAACTCTACACCCATGTATAGCACACATTGTAATATCATGGTCAGTTCTATACTCATATTAATAACAAAAAACTATGTTTTAAGTGAGAAGTTTGGCTTGGTCCTTGGATGGATGATTCCATTTCTAATCAACAAATTAAGAGTAGAATCTATGATGGTTTAAGTCAAAATGAAATACCACTGTATTTATGCACTCCAGCAGCAAGTGATAGCCTATTTAGTTTTCAAGTGTGTATACAGTCTTCTGTGTAATATAATCAGCATCACATACAGAAATATATATACTATTGTGCTGCCCTTAATACATTATAGATCTATAGTCAATGTCTAAACCTACTCTATAGCCTAATGCAGCAGTCGTAGGCAGCTTACTATTTTTAAGAGTATGAATTAGGCTCTTTGAGAGAAGGTTTGAACCAATCTGCCCAGTGATGAGTACATGTTGTTTGAAATATAGTAGACCAACATAGCTACAGAACTGTATAGTAGTCAGATATAAAAAATGGAGTACTGGAAATCCCTGATAGTGTAGAGAGCTAAAGTTTGGCTTGGTGGTGCTCATTTGAATTTCCTGTCTTTTGCGGCTTTTGACAAAGCCAAATTTAACACTTAAAACACAGTTTTTTGTTATTAATTCTTAATTTTCTCCGGAAGGTGTCAACTTATTAAAAAAATGTAATCATCATAACTATTGTTACACATCCACTTGAATGCTGAATAAACATAACTGAAGATTACACAATCATTAGAAAATGTATATCTACCGCTAGAAAGTTAAATCAATGTACCTATATCATTAAATATCATAACATAATAACATAACAAATTTCATAACACATTGGAAATAAAGCAGATTGAATCATGACAAACAACAACAGATACATTGTAGTTACATTTTTATTTCATTTTGCGCATTTTTCAAATTTGATAACTAATCTGTCCAAAATTCTATGAAGGTTTTGTTTGAAACATTTTTCACTTAGAAACTTGCTCACGTCCTTGCTCAGCTAACGTTAACACACAGAACTGTTGCGTGCGTTAACTTTACTCCCAGAGTGCAGTGCTAAGTTAGCTGACCAAGCACATAGGCTATGAGTTTTAAGCATTCGTGCTACCCTACATAGCAAAATGATACTCTGGGAAGAATTGTATGTTACAACCATAGACTGTATAAAAATATTGACAAAGCCACTGTGACGTCACCCATTGCCTTTCCACGGCCTCGTAAAAACTGAATTGAAGCTCGGAAGTCTTTTTCGCCGCCCATTTGTACAAACTGCGCCTGCTCCGTGGAGCCGAAGAGGACTCAACCTGTCCCTCTGATTGGTCCTGGCAGTGAGAACCATATAGAACCTATCTATGCCAGGGATCCCAGGACTCAACCTGTCCCTCTGATTGGTCCTGAACAAATGTTAATACCCCGTCCAAACAACACAATATTTAAAAAAATCAGCACATGCACAGGCATTAGATGAAGGAAAGGCACCTATTGCAATTACATTTTTTTTGAGTATTTTGACCACATTGCTGCCATTGACTTACATGGGGAAAGACCTATACTGGAGCCAACCACAGTGGCGCTAGTGAGCAACAGCACCAGGAAGTGAGCTTCAGAACGAAAGCCCAGTCTTGGCCCCTTGGTTACAACGAGACAAAAATAACGGAAATCCTCGGGTAATAATTAGGCTACATTATCGTTACCCCAACTCCCCCTGTAAGTTAAAACTTATCGTGTCCGAATAGGGCTGACACGTAACGTTACAATTCTTAATCTGTCAATGTCAGGCTCTTCCAATTTTAAGTTTCTTTTTTACCAAATGTAAGTTAGCAAGCTGACTAGCGCCACATGGCAATGGAAGATATAACGTTAGCTAACGTTATTTAACTTGGCTAAGAAGATAATTATTTTCGTTGCATTGTAAGTTACCGAAAATAACTCCACGCCCGACAACTTTGGCGATTAGAGTTGTAAAATTTGAGCTAGGTCATTGGAAAAAAAGTTATCATCTAAATGCTAATTTTTTATGTACTTAATTGTATGAAAACGGCTTAACCAATCTTTTCCATATTTGTTTTATGTCGAGATATTGATGAGATGAGTTGATCTACCAAGTGGCTTGGTAATTGGTGCTAAAACGGTTGAGATATTGACGGGCGAAATTTCGATTTTATCATGTAAGTTGCAACCAAAACCAAAATGTAACAGGGTCAGTTCTATACCCATATACTCTATTGCAACATGGCCAATTCAAGCCCATATATACCCACACTGTAACATGATCAGTTCTATAGCGATATATACATATCCCAGACTATAACATGATTTCTCATGCCCAAACAGACTGCGGTTCTCATTGTCCTGAGTTTCGCCAAAATCTCTCCTCTTAGCCCTCCCTGCACAATAGCTGGGATTCTGTCAGTAAAATGGAGGAGGTACAAACTGTTGAGTTTTTTGAAGCAGTTTGTCATCCAAGGCCAATAAAACCTGATGATTACCCACAGCTAACAGTGGCCCACAGCCATTTATGGGACCAGTTTATTTAATCACGTAGAGAACAATGATACAGATGCCCCATGGGTTGGTCTTTGCAGTTTCCTCCAGGTATATTCCATGTTTGGTCTGACACTCCCTGGTAACTCACAGCTTCACTTGATATGTCCAAACAGAAGAACAGCAACCAATGGGACTCCACCTTCTCATAGTGTCCACCAATAGGAAGCGGCAGTCAGCCACCCCGCTGACGAGACCTTTCCATGCAATGTTTTAGGGGTGTGGTTGTGTGTCTCTTAGAGGTGGCCTTATGGGGAGAGCTCCAGGGTCAGGGGACTGAGTGGGCAACGAAGAATGGGAACATCCCCGCCCCTCCAAGCCGCTCACTATGGGCCACGTGCAGGACAGCATCACTCAGGGCCAAAGAAGGGTAAAAACAGGCTGCTCAAACCCCTGGCCTTTCTTCAGGGGCCCCCAGCCCGAAAAACACCCCAACCCAACCTCCACCCTGCCCCTCTGCCCTTCCTGGAAGTCAGAGTTCAAAAGGAGTGAAAAGACTGGCCTGTCCCTTACAGTGTGAAACACAAGCCTGCTTTATACAGGGCTGACCTTTGTCTGCTTTAGGCCGCAGTGCAGCACAGGGCTAAGAATAAGCCCAAAGTTCAGCAGAGAGGTGTGAATAGGGACACACAGCTGGGCTCTCTGGGGTTCTATGGAATGGTACCTAAAGGAGAGGCCTGTAATGCGAGGAGGTGTTAGGAGTGTGTGTGTGTGTGTGTGTGTGTGTGTGTGTGCGCGCGTATACGTGTATGCTCGTGGGTATGTGCGTATGTGTGGGAGGGTGTTGACGCAGGTGTAGTCTCTCATACCTTAAGACACTCATACCTATTTGGCACAGGGGTGTTACTGACAAAGCACAGCTACTCAACCAGCTGCAAGTGCAACCACAAAAGAAGTGATCCTGGCAACATGTAAATCTCGAGAGTTTCAGAAAATCGTTTCTGAGGTGCGCACAGCAGCAGAAAGTATGAACGCCTTTCACTCAAAGCTTGAACAGATCAATTAAATAAATACTTGTGATGAGTCGGGTGCTAGTCAATATTCATGAGCAGAAAGGCAGTAAAGGGTTTGTAATTGAGTGAGAATAGGAAACTGGCCTTTAGTGGGTGGTACAGGTAGTGACGCGCGGTCAGGGGTGTTACCTTGCTGAAATCCACGGTGCTGTTCTCCCGGCTGCCGGCATTAATGCGGCTCTCGCTGGGCTTGCTGTTCTCCAGGTTCCCCGGGGCCGACTGTGGAGACGCTAGGAGCCCTGGGGAGAGGAGGGGGGAGAGAGGGGGCAGGAAGTCAGACTGCTGCTGGGAGAACAGTCCAGAAGCACTCAGCTGTGTCTGCAGGGGACATGCAGTGGTCACATGCCAGGGGAGGCGATGGCGGCGCGGCCCAGGGGCTGCTGGGAAACGGTCACACTGCTCATAGCCCTGAATCTGGCCCTCTCTCAGAGCCTGGAGGTCAAAGGGCAGCCGGGGTTCAAACTGCCCACAGCAGCACATGCTTTAACCTAATGTGAAATTTGATGAAGCGAAAACAGCCACTGCTACTTCGTTCACATCTTTCTGACGTTGCGATGGACAGACCCACAGGCATCTCGGCCTGCACAAGCACACCATGCTTTAACCATAGACCATAGTGGCTTTAACCCAACACAAAGCAGCAACCTCCTAGCAGGACTGCTCATATTTCTAATCTAAGGTCTCACACACTACAGTGCAGCCTTCTGTCTGAGTGTATCCGGTTAACACACAGCATGTTTCAGACTGCTAGCCTTGAGGACTGAGCAAACGAAACCCAAAGACCATCCAATGCAGAGAGGCCTGGCGTCGTGCAGATGTATTGTGGGAAGAACCCAGTGGTACGACGCACACTTTCCACAGGGCGTAATCCATTTCAAAGAGCTGCATTTTGCTGAGAGAACATTTCTGTGGGTCAGTTTTTATTTTGTACGCGTGCCATTGCCTTTACAAGCCTTTCCTCTGGTGCCGGTGTCCAACACAGTAAGGATGCAGCCGGTTCCCGCGTTAATACATCGCCTTTATTGTGTTTGCAGGTGTTTATTACCTGTAAACATAGTCAAGTCGGTGATTGGCCCACGAGTCGAAAAGCGCTGCCGCCATAAAAAAGAGCCTCGGCTCGCGTAACACGGCAACCTGACGGAGCGTGACGTCAATCGAAATATTTTAAAAAAGCAGTGACGGGCAAACTCTTTTCGCTACCCCCGTAGACACGAGGCACAGGCAGAGATGACTTCGCTCACATTCCAGAATAACCCTCCTGGGCGGAGTGGAAAGAGGGAGGGGCCGTGGAAGGCGGGGGACCCGGCGCTCAGGAGACACTCAAGGACTTCTGGGAGATTATGTCAGGAACGCATCATGCCCCCCCCCACCCCAATAATCCTAAAACAAATCCCTAAAGCGCGTGTCTTATCCAGATATCCGATCCTTTTCCTCTGGAGCAGAGCTGCTCTCCGAGAGCTCAGAGCTTCAGTAGAATCAGTACCCCTGGAACCTGCAGCGCACAGCCCTCAGGAGGCCGTGCGGGGAATTTACGGCTTATTGAGCACCGGTCGCCAGTGCCAGTGCATGCTGGGAACTGTCCAGCGATGGAATGCGGGGCGCACATGCTGGCGGCGCATTCTTCCTGCGCGCCGGACTCCAGATCAAACCTGCGCGAGGGTAACGCTACACTGTGTTAATGAGCTCCCCAGCTCCTCTTCACCAGCTCAGCTTTCTGTTGAGTGAAAACAGTGTGTTCTGAACAGGCCGCAAAAGAGGGGCACCTTCAACCGCCCTAAAAGACCCCCGACCCAAGAAGACCCCTCCCTCCACCCCTAAAAGATCCGCCCTCTGCCCCAATTAAATAAAATGCCACGTCGCCTGTTTGCTCTTTGATAAGGTCACTTCAGAGCACACCGCTTTCCTTTGATGGGCCCGCTGTGAAAGGAGGACGTCCTGAGCTGATCGAGTGGACTGTGGACAGAACCAAACCCCCGCCCCTGTGAAGCAATGCAGAACCAACCTTGACCCCACCCCCTCCACCCCCGCCTTGTGAGGCAGTGGAGAACCAAGAGTCTGCCCTTTGCACAAAAGCATAAAAAAAACCTGAACCAGCCAAAGAGAGTCCTCGGGCCTCGGGTGTGGAGGGCAGGAAGAGAGCAGGGTTTCTCCAGCTAAAATAGACGACCCCTGCCTTTCTTGATTTCCTATCCAAATCAGCGTCTGGAATTCTCCTCAGCCCCCTCCCGCCACCGCCTTCTGTTCTATAAATAAACAAACCCCAGGACTGGCCAAACAGTACAGAGTGTCAACCCGTCCAAAGATGACACCATGCAGATGCATGCCAGCTTTGGGTTTTTTTTTCCCCAGTTGAGGAAAGCTGGAGTGTGTGTACGTGTGTGAGTGTGTCTGTGTGTGTGTGCACGCGCGCGCGCATTTACGTGTGTGTGTGTGTGCGTGTGTTTGTCCAGAGAGGTTAAAGGAAGTATATATTTGCCTTATCTGTTGACATTAAGAAACTAAACACTGGGAAAAACTGGGAAACTATACAGACCAAGGATTATGATAATTTCTACATCAACAGTGAGATGGGGAGGAGGCAAAAAAAAAACTTTCAACAGGCACAGTACCAGAAACCTCCCTCACTGCCCTTATCTACATATCAGGATTCACCACCACAAAGCTCTTCACAGGATGCACTGCACCTTACACCATAGGAAAGCTCTTCAAACGCCGCTTTAAGAAAATAAAAAATGAACACAATTTTACAACACGATCGAGACGCTGTATGTACGATCAAGACGTCAGACGTGTCACGACTCAACAGCGCATCTTTGATAATAAGCCTGTTACGGAGAACACACAAGCAAATGAACACTGGATTCAAGTTGAGACTGTGGCTAGCTTCGAGTCCATCAACAATGGTTGATAAAAAAAATTGTATGTTGATGATAACATTAAGGCCACGCCCCCTCTGTTGAAAACCGTGACGACACAAACTGGTGTGGAGAAACAGGCACAGCGAGAAACACCGAGCCTGGGGCACGTGG
Source organism: Synaphobranchus kaupii (assembly GCA_029718625.1). NCBI lineage: Eukaryota > Metazoa > Chordata > Actinopteri > Anguilliformes > Synaphobranchidae > Synaphobranchus > Synaphobranchus kaupii. The sequence goes on from CM056382.1 coordinate 57,717,191, forward strand.
AGTAGTGTTACCACACACACACACACACACACACACACACACACACACACACACACACACACACACACACACACACACACACACACACACACACACACACACACACACACACACACACACACACACACACACACACACACACACACACACACACACACACACACACACACACACACACACACACACACACACACACACACACACACACACACGTACTGTGAAGGATGAGGGATGGAGGGGGAAGAGGTCAGTAAAAGGCAGGAAGATGAGGAGGGGGGAAGGAGGAGGGGACTGGTCCACCCACATGCTGGCACTAGCATCAGTCTCCAGACCCTAACTCACGCTGGCAGGCTAAAAAGCACGGCCCTTCAGGGCCAGATATTTGCCTTCTGGTGGCAGCTGCAGCAGCGTTGAGTGGTCGGGCCCCGCCTCCTTTTCCGGGGAAGAGGGCCGGGCCTGCAGGTCTTCCTCCTCAGGTGGGAACACCACCACCTCTGGGATGCCCTCCCAGTCCGTGTCGAAGGCCTGCCGCTCCAGGACGTGCGGAGGCGGGGGTGCGGGCGGGGCCGAGCACCAGCGGGACATCGGGGGCGTATTTTGGGGGGTGGCAGAGAGGGAGTTGGAGGGGTGGTGGAGGAGGTGGGAGAGGATGTCAGACACCCGGCGTTTGGACAGGTATGGGGTGGAGACAGTGGAGGCGTGGCGCAGGAGGGAGTGGCGGGAGGCGGACAGACCCTCCCCTGGCAGCACCCAAAAAAATACCAATGAGGAGAAGAGATAAAAAAACAGGAAAAGAGGCAGAAAATGAAAGGCAGATGACAGGAACAAAACACTGAACATGTTTTTTTCAGGAAGCACCTGGAAAGCATGGCATGCTGGGAATTGTAGTCAGGGTTAAGTGAGGTAAATTTAGGTAGAAACAAGGTGGAAGGCAACAATCACACTCAGGCTGTGTGAGGGAGTAGAGTGGATGCTCCGACTGGCACACACGCACGCGCACGCACACGCACGCGCACACGCACGCACACACAAGTTAAGAGTTAAGAGTGACAGTACCCAGGACATAACCAGATCCTCAACTGCGCTTCTGAGAGCTCAAGTGAAGAGCAGAATCTCCAGCCCACTGGTCAGGTCAGTTTGCGCAGTGCTTGTGACATGCTCACTGTTATTACACACTCTGACGCTAACACCTGACCAGGGTTCAGCGAGCCTTGCAGCTACACAGATCACTCATTTTAGAGCCAAAGCTAAGCTTCTGTGGCAGAAAAGGATTTATACAGCCTTCTTATTACATTATATTACAGTAAAAGAAAATAGTTAATATAAAACGTGTGCAACAAGCCAATGTCATCCATTAACCGAGAAGGCTTGTGTTGCTTTTCTCATCACACACAGTGGTCTACACTCTGATTGGTCTACTGGCCCCACAAACCATATTTGGGCCAGACACTGGCAAATATAAACAGAACAAGAGGAGAAAAGCAACAGTCCTAAACGAAGGCAGCAATACTCATGCACCAATCACAGGTCAGTCAGTTAAACTTTCAGCCAATCAGGCAACTGTCCATTGTTATTTTCAAATTAAACAAGCTGTTCAGACCAGTAACACAAATACGCACCCAGATTTTTAAATAGATTTTTTTCTGACTATTTAGAAGGGGACGAGATGGAGGGGGGAAGGCTGAGAGGGAAATTGAACAAAGAAGTTTTTCTTCTGTGTCAATTAATTTTCGCTATTTTGCGGACAAATCAGAGCCAAAAACCACCTCAGCTTTCAGAGACAAAACATAAGCACCTTCCCCAGGAAATGTAAAAAGATAAATGAATAAATAAAGAAATAAAATATTCAATTTTCAAAAGAAAAAAGCGGAGTGCGGCAGTGAAGCTCACCGTTTTTCTCAAGCAAATGCGGGTCGGAGTGTTTCTTGCCTATGTCTGCGAAGGAGCGCACCAGCGGGATGCGGTTACTCAGCTTCTTCTCGTTCTGATGGTGGTGTCTCTTCAGCATGGCCTCCCGCACCTTTGACCGGAGGCTCATGTCCAGCTGCTCTGAAGCCACCATGCTGTCGATAATCATGTCTGCAGGCGGGGGCGGAAGGGCATGAGATACACACGCGCTCACAAACACACCGACATACAGCTACATACAAACACTGCCGTACCCACTGAGAGAGCAGGCAGGCTTGTTGAATCAAATGTACAGTTAGCCGTCTGACACTTTGTGCAGACTGGCTGTAGCACTCACATCCCTGCCAAATGAACCCATTAGCTCAGGCCCACACAACTCAGAGAATAACCAGGTACAAACTCAACAGTGCTGCACATTGTGACGCACCCTTATGTACTTTCACAAGGAGCACTCACACACCAAGGTGCTCGTTACATTTTACTGTGAACGAAACCAGTAGATAATTGCAATACAATCTCCTTACTAGGAGTTTATAAAAGACAAATGAACATTTCACATGATTCTTCATGCCTCAAAATAATTTCCAAATCACATCGTTACACCCACTAATCACCTTCCCCCTACCAAATATGCGTAGTACACACACGCACACACAAGCACACGTGCACACACGCATGCATACATTCGCGCACACACACATACCTGCGATCTCCTCAATGGTGTTGGCTCTCATGTCCAGCATGACAGTGCCATTGAGGATACAGCTGCGGAGCTCGAACAGGCTGTGCAGAGACAGCGTGGCCACATAGGGCTTACTCCACCGTTCACCCCCGTCCTCCACGTCCTCTTCAAACTTCAGCCACCTGCAACGCACGCACGCACACACACGCACGCACACGGGCACGCACACACATAAACAGACACACACACGTACACGTATACACACACACACACACACACACAAACGTGCATGCATACACACACATATAGGGTCAGAGGATTTTTAAGAGGATTCTTGTGAATCTGACTTCTGTATCTTTTTTTAACAATTATTTTCATAATAAAATTAATTCCATGCTTACTCTTGCATAGTTGATTGTCAAATGTCAATTTTCAACACTATACATAACAGCGGCAATTTGCACACGGACGTCTGCCTACTGACTGCATGGTACAGGACATCTAGCATGATTTTCACCAGAGATGCGGCAGCTGCAAGCAAACATTCATGCCTGTGTGTGCTTAACTTTACTAGTCTTATTATGAAGCTCTTAATCAGTCAGTACGTCTCCTCCACCGGGGAGCGCTCCGCACGCGTTTCACCGCTGTGACCTCTGACCTGGCAGTCTCCTTCCACTCATATGTGTGTCCCTCACGGAAGGACAGCTCATCCATCTCAGTGAAGAGGTCATGGGGAATGTGCTCCTCATCATCGTCCTCTGTACCCAAGATGAACTGGACCCTCTGGGAGGGGGTGTCTGTGGGGACCATCATCAATGTTCATTTGCATTTTACTATTACTATTACTACTAGTGGTAGTAGTAGTACTAGCAACAGCAGTAGTAGTAGTATTAGTAGTAGTAACAGCAGCTGCTGCAGACACCCTTATCCAGCACTTACATTTTTTTACACAGTTTTGGTTATTAGTACATCAACTAATTTTTGTTTGATTGTTCGGTAAAATCTTCACATTTAACTCTTCACATATAATTTTTCTATGATGAGGTGATCCTAGGACACAGATGAATTTATGAGTGTCGTCAAATCTGCTTAGTCCAGATGTCTGTGTTTATGGCAAGTTTACTGACACTGAGGTTCAGAGGCATTAGGTGTCGCACACTGGCCCACGTCTCACATAGTATTCTGGTTCTCAAGAGTCTTCATCTATGATGCCACATTTAGCTATGCTCTCTGACTTTGATCTCCGGCCCTAGAATAAAACCAGAATGTCAGGCTGCGATTCGCAAAATTGCTCAAGTGATTGATCGAGGCTCCTTCCCGAGTTTATGATCCGTCTTTCACACCATAAATAATGTATTCCGGGATCAGGACTGAGGAGAGGTGAATGGCATTTGTTTTAACATTTAAAAGACGGGGAACTTGCAGGTCCCCTTTATTCACATGCCAGCCCGAGAGGCCAGAAGTGTGTAACGGGATCGTTGTAAACAAAGAAACCGGAGCTGGCCGCCTCCAAGCAGCGACGTGCTCGACGCCAAACACGCCCGTCCCAAAAGCACAGTCCGTGGGGCAAATGTTAACCCGGGTCACGCAGGCAACACCCAACGGGGTGGCAGAACGCACGTCTCTATTATGTCAATTGGCCTGAATGACGGCTTAAATTACAGTAAGCAATGCCTTTCAAACACTGTAGTGAGGTGTAGCCTGTCTGCTTAGATGTATGTATGTTCGTGACCATAGCAACTACTGTAATAAAGAATGGTTAGGCATGTATGCACTGGTCAACGTGTTTGTATATGTAAATTAGACCCGTTTATCTACTTCCTTACACAGCTATTGTTGCAGTGGAAGTTGTGAGATGGAAAGCTAAGACAGAGAGTAAAGTACCAGAGGGTGTAAAATCCAGGTTCAGAAAGTAAAAGTCCTCCCCAGGATTTTGTTCCAATCACCTGGATTTGCTAATTAGCACAAGTCTTCAGCCAGGTGGCAGAACTAATGAAATTAGCTGGCTGAGTTGATGGGTGGAATAAACACATGGCAGGACTTTTACTTTCTGACCCCTGGACTTTACACCTCTGTAAAGTACTACCTTACCACAATTCCTTGTTAAAGTCTGAGATTCATGCTGCTCTCACCCTAAACTATATTAGCCTGGCTTTGCTCCTTGAATAGTATATATTGCCATCTGTCTGTTAAAGAAAGAACTCTACGGTTCTTCCTTTAAAACTTTGCATAAGGCGGTGAGCGGTTCCTTTCAGGTTAAAGACAGGCACTCGACGGACGCCATTCAGGGGCCTTTCGTTATATAAAGCGCTGTCCCGATCGCAATCTGAAATCGGCCGTGTCCTTTTTTAGGCCCATCTGGCCCCAGCTGGAGTCGTTTGATTTTAATGCTGCTTTGTGGAGGCCTTTTGTCATGGTAAATAAGCCTTACTGTTCGATCATGGTTTAGGGAGAAGGAGGGGAAAAGTGCTTTGTAATTAACAGACCCTGCAGTCATGGGGAGAGTAAGTTTGGGAACACAAGCATAAGGCTTTGGGAGCAAAGGAACACCCTGGAGACGTGCCAGCGGTGATGAATGACAGGACTAAGGGCCAGTCTTCTCACTGACGGCATGTCCCAGACGCATTCGCATACACGTGGGAGGGCCAGGTCCCAGCAGCCCTGTAGTCTTTCCTTCTGCACAGCTCCCTCGTTCCTTAGACCTCTGCGCAGTGAAGGAGCGATCCCCGACATTACATCTCCCATGTGTAGGGAAGAAAAGTGGGAAAAGCTGGAAAACTGAACGTCTGCTTTGAGACACGGCTGCTGGAATGTTTCTTTATTGGATAACTGGTCTAAACTCAGTTCTGTGTTCAGTGCAGTTAAGCAGGGCAGTGAGTAAGTGACTGACAATTTGATAATATCGGTAGCCTTGCTTTCATTATGGCCTAATTCCATGTACCTACTGCCTACTACCTACTGCAACTGCGACAGCACATGTGTGCAGGAAAGGGAAAAGCAGCTTGGAAAAGTCATGAGACATTGGAGCTTCTGATTAAACAATAGTAATGACAGTCGTTCTAATTAAAAGGGGATTACATCACATTAAAACACTGACAATGAGGCTCAGACATCTTACAGACGACTGTGTGTGTGTGTGTGTGTGTGTGGGGGGGGGTTGGTGCGTGCACATGAATGTGTGCGTGTTTGTCTGTGTGTGCACCTCTATGTTAGTGTGTGTGTGTGTGTGTGTGTGTGTGTGTGCACAAGTGCGTATGCATGAGTATGCCTGAACAGTATGTGGATCTCTAGTATGTGGCAGTGTGTGTATAAGCGTGTGGCGTGATTTGGTTACCGAATGGGGGCGACTCTCTCCCATCCTCACGGTCAGAGCCTCGCTCTTTCCTCTTGCGGTGATGTTTGTGTCCACGGTGACGGTGTCGACGCCTACTCTGCTTCCCCAGAGGGACATGAACCCCAACATACACCGCCCTGTGACCTAGAACAGAGAAAATCAACATGAACCCCAACATACACCGCCCTGTGACCTAGAGCAGAGAGAATCAACATGAACCCCAAAATACACCGCCCTGTGACCTAGAGCAGAGAGAATCAACATGAACCCCAACATCCACCGCCCTGTGACCTAGAGCAGAGATAGGGAAAGTCAGTCAATATTACGGGAATATAATTCTACAGCGTTTTCCTCTATACAGTAGGTTTTCTACAAAACTACCAGCAGCCTAGGCCCACAGGGTGAGGGACGGAATGGCTCGAGCATCACCCAGGGATGGGAGGCTTTTAGTCAGCCAGAGTGACAGCAGCACCCTCTCTGGCCAATCGAGCGCACGCACTGATGTCTGTTTGAACCCCACTGGGGCGTGATAAGAAGCAGCGATTGGCATTGCGTGCCTTGGAGGAGAGTGTGCTTGTCTCCGCTCTCCCATCAACAGCAGAGGTTTCAGCAGTGAAAGTGGGCTGCAGTTTCTAAAACCCCACTTTGACCAATTTTGAGAAAATCAACATTTTTGTTCATTTTAAATTGGTTGAGTTTTTTTTGGAGTGAAAAATCATGTTTTAATACTTAAATCCCTAAGAATAATCGTGTAAGAGTAAAACTGAAAACATCTAACCATTTATCAGAAAAATAATACCCACCTTGAAAAATATGGTTTTTGGAAAAACACTCTTCAATTGTGCAGACAAAGGGAATAACAGTAAGACAGAGGTACGGAGGGAAGGAGGGAAAGAAAGATACAGAGAGAGATGGAGGGAAGAGGAGAGGACAGATGGGGTAAAAGGAGGGAGGAAGATCAGAGGGGGAACGAGAGAAAATTCAGCGGTACGACATTAAGGAGCGGCTGAGTCTCTGGAGTGTAGCACGTGTGCGCTATTTCTTCCCCTCTCTGCTCTCGATCTTTCACACAGGACCAGGAAACAGACACCGTGCGCAAACTTTCGGTCCGACTTCCTGTTCAAAGACTTCCGTCTGTCTATCACAGCACAGCCGTGCCGGAACCTCCTGTACTCAGACTCTAAGCAGCTTACATTCCTGCACAGCGGGAAACTGAAACAAGTCAGGTCAGAGCACCTCGCTCAGGGGCACAGCACAAACCCCACAGCTGGGATTTCAACATGTGACTCATTTCCATGCTGTCCCACAGCACCACACATTTAGGTAAGAATACATCAGCTGATGACATCACTTGATAACCTGATGATGGCGTGAGAGTGGAGGAAGTAGGCCCTGTTCAGACTGATCTGAGATCAGGGGATAGAGGGGGGAGTGAGAGCTGTGCCGTTTTCAGGATGGGTCCTGTGTCCTGTCTCAGCAACACCACAACACTGAGCTCTTAACTCTGTCTGTGTTCCCTTCTATAGGGGACAGCACACACACACACACACACACACACACACGTGTGCACGCACAAGCACACACATACACACACGTGCACAAAGACACTCAAAAAGTCACACACCACACAGAGCAGAGCAGTCAGAGATCCTCAATTTTAACAATGACATTACCTGCACTGACACAATGCACACCACACACTAACAATAATGCTTATTAACAATGATCATCATTATCATCATCCCTTGACAATGCCACTCTTCCATATCACAGGCCTCTGTACTGCAGGCACAGGGAACATCACCACCTCCATCACTGATAGGTCAAGCTGAAGTCACGTGATCACCCCTGGCAGGGTGGTCCCTTGTCTGTTTTTGAACCAAGAGAGATTCCAGAGAGATCTGAATAAAACTAGCTGAAACAATTGCCTTTGGGACGAAGAAGAAATGATCAGGGTTGCCACAGCAACAGTTTGGGGTGCTCCACTAAGTGCCACTACAGTTAATTATTTAATGCACTTTGTGCAAAGCCTCATGGGATATCTGTTTCCATGCTGCTGTATAGATAGAGCGCTTGTTCAAGAGCACGGTTCGGAGCAGATGCTGCTCAGACCCACTAAGCTTTATATCCTACAATTAAGTGAATGGAAGCACTAGAGTCTAGAAGCAGGCGAATAGGAGGATATAAAGTTCAGTATGTCTGTGCAGGGCGGGCTCTGGCACCAAAACCACCAATGAGCAAAGACACTCACATTCCACGCTGTTTCGGTCAGGAGAGAATGTACACACCGGCAACGAAAAGGACAGTGTTCTCTCTCTCTCACCGATAACATCTCCCATCCACAAAGACAAGTAGAGGTTTACACAAGCGCTTGGACTTGAGGCTCACCAGGAGAAGGCAAGAAATGATTTTGACCAATTTCAGGATAATATTCCTGAGTTTTCATTCAGCACGTCTGCTTCATTTAACTGGGAGAAAGGAAGCTCGTTGATACAAGTGAAAGTGGGCTGCAGAGGACAGAGCTGGAAGGCCTTTTATTGCACAGGAGAGGAAAACCATTGTATTTCCATTCAAGCCTTCAAAGAAAAACAGGCCCCTCGAATGCATCACTCACTCACTGACTTCAGAGTCCACGACTAAAGCAAAATGAGACTTGCACACTTGGTATAGTGCTCGAAAAATAAATCTTTACTTCAGCACAGTGTTAATGTTTCAGCTAGCAAACCTTCATCAGAACATCAGAACAAATATCACCCACGCCCATAAAGTCTAATGAATCTCAAAATGTGGCACAAATGCCTTTGTATCCGAATGCACATTTGGTAACATGATGCAGTCGAAAATGTTTAGCGCTGAAGTCACAGTGAGATGTGCGGCTTGTGGTCTACTGCATATTGCCTTTTAATTTTGGGAAGATTAGTCCCAGACCATCTGGAGCTCCTATCCCTCCAGGGAGTCATAGGGGAGCAGAAGAATACCCGATACATCTCAGCACTGGTAGCCTGACAGAGTGTAACACAGGGTGGAGAGGTCAGAGGTTACGCCGGAGCCCTGTACTGTGGTGTTTCTTCTCAGGGCTCGGCCTGAATGCAGTGTTACACAGCATCTGACGTGCGGACTGGTCACTGGATAGAGGCTGTAATTGCATCCGGATCGTCTTACCGCAAAACAAATTCCGCTGCCAAAAATCACGCCCCCCCCCCCGATCGGCCCTTTCTCTCCATGTCCTCACACCCATCTCCCCAGGTCAAAGGTCACTTTGAGGGTGAGGCAGCAGCTAGCACTGAGCACCGCATGGCAGGGGCGTGTACCCAACACCTCCACAGCCACCACAATCCCACCCCACCGAGGGACCAGAGGGACCACCTACTGACACACGCCTGCTCCCTGTCCCGCCCGTCCCCCTTTCAAACCAGACCAACACTAAAGCGCCGACCAATCAAAATGTGAGACCACAGGTAATCAATAGCAGCAGAGTGACCAGACAAAGGCGGAGTCCCACTTCAACAAACAAACTGGCGTGGGCAAACATAACCACTCGTATCTATTGGGCGTTGCTAAGACAACCAATCAGAGCACGGACATGCAGCTTCAATGTGACGGACATAAACACATCACAGCCTGATATATTTTGTGTATGAGGAATTGCATGCCATTTTCCTCATAATAGGCAAGCGTGAAATATGACTGCTCTGCAAAAGCATTGGCAAACCTCAAACACACTTTATCGGATAAAACAAACATGTACCACATTAGGAGAGATAAGATAAAAATAAATGAAATGGTTAAACACAGAAAGTGACTTCCATTATGCGGGTCACCAAGTTCTTCATACAACTCGTCAGATCAGCTTATTTTTGGATGCATCATGCACACACAGGACAGGTCCTCATGCACACACACACACACACACACAGACACACACACACACACACACGTGCACGTGCACACACACGCACCCACACAGGCAATATCTCCCCTCTTATGTACATCTCTCCTAATATCCAGATTCAAACAGTCTCTACCAACAGCACTCTGAGATGGAAATATTTAATTCCCTCTAATACCATGATTGCATGGCCCTGGGCCATCCCCATGGTAACCTATGACCTGCACTATAGTCAAGGGCACAACCAGCGGCATGCCTGGGATTGAAACCTGCAACCTGGTCGTGAACCCATTTCCTCTCTTCGCTGTGGGCAACATGACAAAGCACACCACGGGTGTCTTTTCACAGCTGTTTGATTCACAGTAAAGGCATTTAAGACATGCGTTTAAACCGATCCCTTAATTCCGAGCATGGGCTACACATCAAACCTGGAAAGCCCGTTTGTCATAATCCCTTCCATCAAGGGCTCAAAACTATCATTTACCTACTTACTTTACACTCCAAAACTAAGGACCTACTTCCCACAACTTAACGCCAGGACTGCATACAGTAAATCACAGTGTAAGGCCATCTCAAACAGCCCTTGTGCACAGCTATATGCATCCTGGCTCAAGCAGAGCAGCTGCTAATAAACAGTTAAGCCAGGAGTCCCAGAGAGGCTGCTACCTGCCCCCAGAGACAACCGCTGAGCATGATGGGACTAAATAAGCACAGGATCAGCACCAATTCACAGCAACCAATTAGGGGGAGAGAGGGAGGTCTAAAAAGAGACTCCCCGCCCACTGCTTCCTACACTCCAGTCAGCCGTATTTGAGGGCCGGACTACACAAACACTGGGCTTTTGAAAGCAGCCGTACACTTTGAAGAACATCATGACACCACCTTTCTATAGACAGACCTCTTCCTGAATCTTAGCACATCCGTGAACAAAGCAACGACTTGCAATTGTCGCAGTTCCGGAAACAAGGCCGACAACAACGGACCAATAGGAACCCAGGAAACAACCATGGGAGGGATGTTACAGGACAAAGTGATGGGGAGGGGACAGGAGTAGAAGCGAATGAGATAAAGGGTGCTCCTCTGAAAGGATGTGCCGCCATGTGCATTCGCGGATCAGCGAGCGGCTTCAATCAGAACTAGCCCCCAGCTCCAGTTAATTAATCCGCGCTAATGCTATTAGCGCAGGAGGAGGGACGAGGAGTGAAGGTCTGCTCCCTTGTTTTGGTACAGCGTTCTCCAGGCGTTAGTATAGCGTTCTGCTCAGTTCCCCAGGTGCATTATTCATGGCATGTTGGCTGGGTGGAATTGCTTGATGGAGGTGAGGGTTAGGGTTATCCCCAGGGCATTAAAAAGGCTGTTTCCAAAGGGAAATCAGGACACTGAAGAGCGGGCTGGACAATGAGATCTGGGTCCCCCTGCACATGCATTTCTAAGCTGACAGAGTGTGCATGTGCATATCTTTGCCACTGTGCATGTGCGTGTGTGTGTGTGTACTTCTTTGTGTGTGTGTGTATACACATATTAGTCTTTGTGAAATCTGGAGTTTGGTTCAGAGCAACACGCTGGTCCACGTAGCCGTGTGTCGGAGGAAGAATATGGATTCTGCAGAATCTCCAGTCCAGCAGCACAGTTAGAGTTGGATAAAGTTCTCTTGTGACAGGGTCCCCATAAGAACACCTGGGCCTGTGGTGTGTGAATGTGGGTCAGGGTGTTTCCAGATGAGCCCTGTGGGCACGGCTACTGGTACAGAGTGTCTGAGAGAGCCAGGCCAAAGCGCCCACATCGCGGACAAGCAGCGTTTCTCACTCCGACAGCCCATATAACACCACCATGTCGATACGCCACAGTAGAGAAATATAAACATTGTGCAGCGGCCGTGTGTGCGTGTTCATGTGTAGTGTGCGTAAACGTGTGTGTCTGTCTGTGTGTGTGTGTGTACATGAGTATGTATGCGTCTGTGTGGAGGTCTGTGTGTGTATATGGCTGTGTGGAGGTCTGTGAGTGTGTATATGGCTGTGTGAAGGTCTGTGAGTGTGTATATGGCTGTGTTAAGATCTGTGAGTGTGTATATGGCTGTGTGGAGGTCTGTGAATCTGTATATGGCTGTGTGGAGGTCTGTGAGTGTGTATATGGCTGTGTGGAGGTCTGTGAGTGTGTATATGGATGTTTTAAGGTCTGTGAGTGTGTATATGGCTGTGTGGAGGTCTGTGAGTGTGTATATGGCTGTGTGGAGGTCTGTGATTGTGTATATGGCTTTTTTAAGGTCTGTGAGTGTGTATATACGGCTGTGTGGAGGTCTGTGAGTGTGTATATGACTGTGTGAAGGTCTGTGAGTCTGTATATGGCCGTGTGGAGGTCTGTGAGTGTGTATATGGCTGTGTGGAGGTCTGTGAGTGTGTATATGGCTGTGTTAAGGTCTGTGAGTGTGTATATGGCTGTGTGGAGGTCTGCGAGTGTGTATATGGCTGTTGTAAGGTCTGTGAGTGTGTATATGGCTGTGTGGAGGTCTGTGAGTGTGTATATGGCTGTGTTAAGGTCTGTGAGTGTGTATATGGCTGTGTGGAGGTCTGTGAGTGTGTATATGGCTGTGTTAAGGTCTGTGAGTGTGTATATGGCTGTGTGGAGGTCTGTGAGTGTGTATATGGCTGTGTGGAGGTCTGTGAGTGTGTATATGGCTGTGTTAAGGTCTGTGAGTGTGTATATGGCTGTGTGGAGGTCTGTGAGTGTATATTTGCATGTGTGGGTGAATGTGTTGAAGAACAATAAAAAAGAGGGTGTGGGATCATGGTGTGTATGAATGTCTTTAATCAGCCCCATAATGGAGTAATCTGAGGGACGTGTAGTGCGTCACACACCTCCTGACACACAAACACACACACGAGACATAGAGGGGGCCAGCCCCTGGAGGGCCATGCTCAGGAGCAGATGGCAGACGTATAAACACAGACGCTGGTGTGGAGTACAGCGAGAGGACACACGAGGGCACAAAAAAAACTGGGCTTTCAAAAACGTGATGGTCGAGAATTCTGACTCCTGGAACCGAAAAACACTGCAGATAAAACCAAAACGAAAGAACCCAAAGTTCGATATATAGGCTCTGCTCTGAACTTTAAAGCCTTCACAGGTTGCAGCTACAAAGCAGAAATACAAAAATAAACTCGTTACACAGAGAGGGCTTAAGTCATAGTACCCATTAGCGCAAGCCTGCTTCAGCAGAATGAGCATACTGCAGAGGCTAACACAGTTTTACACTGCTCATCACCCTCAATAAAAGTGTCCATGGAGAAAATGATGAATCAAAATGGCTTTAATAATGAGCCCTGGCATATTGTAATGTGCCCTGAACCCATTACTCAATAACTTAAAAGAAAGCAAACCACATTCGGTATGTTAAAATAAAAGACCCATCCCCACACACACGGATACAGGGAGGCCCTAGAAATGAAGCTCTTGTGTGAGTCAAATGCGTCTGCAGTAACATGTAAACAAACCCAGCACATAGCTCAAGGGCAATGTTATGGACTCCATAGCAAACTGTATACGAGGCCATCGGAGATGTCAGTTTGCCTGTCTTTAGACTACATTTACATCTGCTACTTTTTTTTTTTTTTACATTGTTGTGAGGACCCTGCCCTGTCATGCAAGGAGCCCTGGAGGCATCAGCACACTATGAGCTCCACGTTCACAACATCAGACCCACTCATGTGTCTGTATAACAACCACTGTGCCTGTGTTGAGGCTATAGCTTAATACATTTGTAGATCTTTGGGAAAAGTGGGAGACTGAGTTAATCTGGGAGACTGATATTTTATATACGAGTTATAAACCTTATCTGTACTGAACCTGTTGACCTGTTTGTATGACATTGTATAAAATGAATGAGATTACTGGCGCTGCGACGCCGACCCTGTTATGTTTTGCACTCCCTGACAGAAAACAATGAAAAATGTAACCGACAAAAAAAACAAAAAAACAATCACTGGGCCTGCAAAAACTCCTACGATCAGACTGCCCACTCTTCCTGTCCTCTGAACGTTACTTCCTGTCCCGTTCCACAGGCACCATAATGACATCTTTCTGACTCTCAGGAGTCAGAGAATGAAGGAAACGGGGAGAGATAAAGAGAGGGAAAGTCATCAGAGAGAGACAGAGAGCGAGGAGAGAAGGGCAAGGACTGGGAAAGAGGCTGACTTACTTTCAAGCTCTTCCTTCTCGAAGTTTGTGTGGATGGTGGAGCTTGTCTTTCCCAGATCCACAACAGCCTCATCATCGTTTCCCTGAAAGACAAAATAAAATGGTAAATCCCAAAAGTAAAGAGGGGGTACCCTGTCATAGCCCAAAGACCTAAAATCATTCTGGTTTAAAAAAAGAAAAATCAGCTGGTCGGCACCTGTGAAGGAGAAGGAAATGTTTTGGTTGGATACGGCTCAGCTCTCAGCCAAACAAGCACAGCACACACAACGTGACAGACGGGGATACGGCTATTCTTGGTTTGGCACTCTACACTCCTTCTCCCCACTCTCTCTCTGTCGGTCTCTCTCGCTCTCCGTCTCTCTCGCTCTCCGTCTCTCTCGCTCTCCGTCTCTCTCGCTCTCCGTCTCTCTCGCTCTCCGTCTCTCTCACTGTTTTTTAGCAGCGAAATTTGAGGAATCAAATTAAAGCTCAGTCAGGGATAGGAGGAAATAGGCCTATACTACAGTCTACAAAATGCAGGCCAACTGCCCGCCCACCATATCTTCACTCAAGCTGACCTCCTGCTTACCCACAAATGCCCTCCTGACCCCCCCCCCCCCCCCAGTCTATAATGTGTGTGTGTGTGGGGGGGGGGGGGGGGGGGTTGTGACTGGCATCCCTTTTGGGTACAAAATCCTGCCATAAGGGTTCACTGAATGAGGTTAGAAGGCATTAGGCTAATGTTGTGTTTACTTATTACATAATTTCCCTACTGTAAGTGTGGTATTAAAAGCCTCTGACCCGTCCACCCCCTCAGTAGCTCCCAAAAATAAGGACACAGAGGGAGAGACGATAATGCACAAAAGTATCACGTGTCACGTCACGTTCTGTGCTTTCACTTTTGCAACAACAGGAACAGGTTTTCAATGTGCAGCTTGAAACCTCATTAACATTAGAGAATATTTGGCTGAATGCAAGCCTATCTTCATTAATTTCCCATTCAAATGGCTTCCAAAATCCAAAATGTGACTGAAAATAGTTATTTTTACCCCCCAAGTACTGCATGAATCTCTTATCTCTACACAAACAATGACTCATTGCAGAGAACTACATGTACTCGCATGCTCAGGCAGGAAAAGACATTGATCTACCAATTCTGTTATTCTCTTACATGAAAAAGAACAAACATTTTTTTCTCCCTTTCTGGAAAATAAACAAACTTTTCAAGACTGATCCAAGTGATAAATGTGCTTGTGCTCCATCTCCTCTCTGACATATGTAGGGACCATGGCTGGCCCTGTTGGTCAAGATGGCCATCAAGCCTTCCCTCCAAATTATCCACAGAATAAAGCTGTTGCGATTGTAGAACGCTCCATCCGAATCTCCACATTTTATGCAAACTGAATTGTGCAAACGTGATGCAAACTTGTGAGAGGAGGGGAGGAGTCTGGGGTGACTGTGTTGAATAGATAAAGCAGAGTGCATTTTGTGTCTAATTAACCCTCTGAGAATAGCACAGCCCTGGGGCAGGAGGAAGAGCTCAGGCTCGTCTGGCAAACACACAGCTGTAGTGTGCCTTTCCATCACA
The DNA here is from genome assembly GCA_029718625.1 of Synaphobranchus kaupii. Taxonomy (NCBI): domain Eukaryota; kingdom Metazoa; phylum Chordata; class Actinopteri; order Anguilliformes; family Synaphobranchidae; genus Synaphobranchus; species Synaphobranchus kaupii. The sequence continues at coordinate 57,732,765 of CM056382.1, forward strand.
TTATGTCACCAGTCCAGAGAACACAATCCGCCCATAACAAACTATGATTTGTCACTGTAATGTTTCACGAGCTGCAAAGGCGATGCATTTTCATAACCGTGTTCAGTAATGTTTTACTAACTGCAATGGTGTTGTTTTTATTACCGTGTTCAGTAATGGTTTACTAACTGCAACGGTGTTTCTGTAACTGTGTTCAGTAATGTTTTACTAAGTCCATTAGTGTTGTGTTTTATAACCCTGTTCATTAATGTTACTAAATGTAAGGGCAAAGCCACACATCCTCTGTCGGGATCGCCTGGTATCGCTCTCACCTCCCACAATTGGTTGCTTGTGGCGTCTTCCATTTTTGACACACTGTTCATTAAATGTATATCAATTGTATACTGATATATATCGTGTGTATATATATATATATATATACACACACACACACATAAATATATCGATCGTATACTATGGGAAATCCCGTCACAGCAATAAGTAACGCATACTCCATGACAGAACCATGGAATGGGGAACTAAAATTTTAAATGGGGGTCAATTTAATCTGATTGGTTATCGCCCCACAAAGTTGTCCACTTTGGGCTAAAAGTTCCCTCAGAGCAAAGTTCTCTGTCGCTTATGGTAGCTTTGCCGGCTTCTGTCACAAATGCCAGCTATCCCAACATGCCTTGCGGACGCAACAAAACTGCCCGTCATTGAAAATTAATGGAGGTGATGATGTTGCCCGAGAAATTCACTTCTTGTCGGAGGACGTGTGGCTTTACCCTAATAGTGTTGCGTCTTTTTAACTATGTAGACATACAGTGCAGGTACAGCTGGCAGTTTTTTTTGTCCTCTGTACACACCTGCAAGCTGATGGTATTTGTATTGGCTGGCTTTGTATTTGTTTTACTTTATGGTAATGTTTATGGTAGGATAGCTTCCTCAGCATACAATGCAGTAAGACTATTCAGACTTTTACAACCACTGAAACACCACTGTCAGAAAACCGCTAAAACATCAATTCAGTGAAAGTGAAACTGTCAGTTGTGAGGAAGTCCCGGCGTGATGACATCATACACATCACAGCGATGTCCTGCACCCAGATTCAGACGCCAGGCAGAAGGGGGAGGGCCTGGCTGAAAGTTACACGCACAGACATCATGTGCTGACAGGCTACCAGTCAGTGTTCACTGAGAGATGCGCCTCACATGTGCTAGCTCTATCCTGCAGTACTGTGTGGCCTGTAGGGTGTTATAATAAACGAGCCACTGCCCACACACACACACACACACACACACAGACACACGTATACACACGCAAACACACACGCACAGCCCTACACACACACACACACACACACACACACAGACACACGTATGCACACGCAAACACACACGCACAGCCCTACACACACACACACACACACACACACACAAACCCTAAACACACACACGCACAGCCCTACACACACACAAAACCCTATACACCTACACCTACCGAAACTCTGGGCGATCTGGGACCCGAATCTCTCCTAAGGTTAGCCACTTCAGTCCAGAATTCCTGCATTACACACACACACACACACACACACACACACACACACACACAGCTCGGAGCTGATTAAGAATTAATCTACAAGACAAAAACCTATGAGATGCGTCTTTAGCCTCAAGCTCACTTTTGATTAGTACAATTATATCTCTTGCTTTTACAAGATGAACAGATATTAATAGGCTACATTTTAATAGGATACCTTTGGATAGTAAAAATATGGTTTAAACATGAGGATGAGGCTTCATATGCAGAGGTACAGCCTCCTATTAGGGTAGAACTCACGTAATGACGTAATGACACCAAATACAATTAAATATGTCACACTTCATGACAAATACATTCTATCTCAAAGAATAGGGCTTGAATATGATACTGAAACAACAACCAGGAGCAAACTAAAAACCAAGTGAGACCATTTGGTTGGACACCCCCAGAGGTGTAAAATCTGGATTCAAAAAGTAAAAGTATTTGGTTCCAATCACCTGGATTTGCTAATTAGCCCAATTTTCAGCTGGGAGGCAGAACTAATTAGTGAAATAACTGGCAGAGTTCATGGGTGGAAGAAACACATGGCAGGACTTTTACTTTCTGACTCCAGTATTTTACACCTCTGGACACCCCAAGCACTGATCAGGCCCCTGGCCCTACTGACCATTTCTTGGAAGATTTCAAACCATTTCAAATGATCATGGGCTTTGATTAACAGCTTAAATATTGAGACGATCATTTACAAACCCCAATTCCAAAAAAGTTGGGACAGTATGTAAAATGCACATAAAAGCAGAAAGCAGCGATTTGTTAATTATTTTTAACGTATATTTCATTGAAAACAGTATATAGAAAAGATACTTAATGTTTTACCTTATCAACTTTACAGATTTTTGTAAACTAGTGCAGTGCCCGTTCAAAATGTGCCTGTTTGGAACAGGCTGGACTTTATGGCGTGCGTAACTTTATGGCGCCTTGCGTGACTAGTGTGGAGGTTCGCTAGCTCGAGACAATTTCATGCGCTTGGCGTCGCGATTTGCCGAGAGTCACGGGCGCTTCTTTTCGGGTATTTCAAGAATTTCTGCGTCGACCAATAGTCATTCTTGTTCTTCTTGGGTTTAATGACGGTCGTGCTCCAGCATCACCTGTGGAATCTTCTAAACGGGTGTTTTTCCAACTTCCCGCAGTCTTTTTTTTTTTTGCCCCTGTCCCAACTTCTTTGGAACGTGTTGCAGGCATCAAATTCGAAATTAGCATATATTTACAAAAATCAATAAAGTTGATAAGGTAAAACATTAAATATCTTTTCTTTGTATTGTTTTCAATTAAATATATGTAAAAGAGAATTTATGAATCACTGCTTTCTGCTTTTATTTGCATTTTAAATACGGTCCCAACTTTTTTGGAATTGGGGTTTGTACTTTGAGCAGTCCTGACAACAATCCAAGTCACAATACTGTTGCAGGAGCTTTCCATTTGGGCAACATGGTCTACAAGAAACCATGGAAAAACACACAACTCCAAAACCTTAACTGACTTTTCCATTTAACAAACATATCTGTGTATCTAATAAAATCAAAAATATTTTTTTTTCCATTGAACTGTTCTTGACCAGCCATAAGTCTGCCGTGTAAAAAATGCCAAAAACAACAAACAATAAAACTTGTGATTTCCAAAGAATAAATTACAATATGGGGAAGTGGGCAGAGACCTTTATTAACTTCCACACATTAAGTTCGGAGAACAATGTCCTTTGATTGCAGTAAATTATTAGCCACCGAAACATTAGAGTATTGGCACCCTTTTCCAAGGCAACTGAAACAACCACACCTTTCAGCCTCAGTATCTTACACCCTGCAAAATGAACACTAACCAGTGAACAACAGCCTCTGAGTCTAATCCTGTACTTACAATCCAGAATACTGGAATCCAAAATACAGCATGTCCAATTATATGACGTGGATATCCAAAATACCCAGTAAAACTAATAAAGGTTTCTGGTCCAATTAAACCTGATCTCCTAACCCTACTTCATACACTCTCTCAACTCCCCCTGAGGGTGAGTACGTGAGGATCTGTACGTGGCTGTTTGGATATTCACCAGCAGAGAGGCTCCCAGTGAGATAATCTTACACGACTACGAGTAAACACTGCCTGACTGGACTCCAAGGGTCTGTAGTCACACGGGCTATCCCGGCGTTTACTGTGGACTCCCCAAGACTTTCACACACTCTCTCCCCCACAGCACTGTGTTTCACACACTCTCTCCCCCACAGCGCTGCGTTTCACACACTCTCTCCCCCACAGCGCTGCGTTTCACACACTCTCTCCCCCACAGCGCTGCGTTTCACACACTCTCTCCCCCACAGCGCTGTGTTTCACACACTCTCTCCCCCACAGCACTGTGTTTCACACACTCTCTCCCCCACAGCGCTGTGTTTCACACACTCTCTCCCCCACAGCGCTGCGTTTCACACACTCTCTCCCCCCCCCCCCACAGCACTGTGTTTCACACACTCTCTCCCCCACAGCGCTGTGTTTCACACACTCTCTCCCCCACAGCGCTGTGTTTCACACACTCTCTCCCCCACAGCGCTGCGTTTCACACACTCTCCCCCACAGCACAGTGTTTCACACACTCCCCCCCCCCCCCCCCCCCCACACCACTGCGTTTCACACACTCTCTCCCCCACAGCACTGTGTTTCACACACTCTCTCCCCCACAGCGCTGCGTTTCACACACTCACTCCCCCACAGTGGTGGCCATAAAGCTGCCACAACACAGCTGACCTCAGATGACCCCTTCCCCAGTCAGGGCCACATCTGCACCTTTAACCCAGCAGATACAGCAGAAGCCCATCTGCACCTTTAACCCAGCAGATACAGCAGAAGCCCATCTGCACCTTTAACCCAGCAGATACAGCAGAAGCCCATCTGCACCTTTAACCCAGCAGATACAGCAGAAGCCCATCTGATCCACAGCACTACATGAGTACTGTAAAACAAGCACCAACAGCCTGGACTCATTACTACAGTGACCACATCATGTCCAGGATGAAGACTGCCTTCATTCCAAGCCATTTCTTTCACATCCCCTGGACAGAGGGAGCTGCTGTCATACACTGCCTGGCCAAAAAAAAAGTCGCCGTTGCACCCATCATGCATAGTGCCCACTGTACAAGCCTCTGGAGGCAGTGTTATGATCTGGGGTTGCTTCAGTTGGTCAGGTCTAGGCTCAGCAACGTTATGCAGCAATAAAATTAAGTCAGCCGAGTACCTGAATGTACTGAATGACCAGGTTATCCCATCAATGGGCATATTCCAGGACGACAATGCCAAGATTAATCAGGCCCAGATTGTGAAAGAGTGGTTCAGGGAGCATAAGGAATCATTTTCACACATGAATTGGCCACCAGAGTCCTGACCTTAACCCCATTGAAAGTCTTTGGGATGTGCTGGAGAAGACTTTATGGAGTGGTTCGACTCTCCCGTCGTCAATACAAGATCTCAGCCAAAAATGAATGCAACTCTGGACGGAAATAAATGTTGTGACGTTGCATAAGGTTGTCGAAACAATGCCACGACAAATGCGCGCCGTAATCAAAGCTAAAGGCGGTCCAACTAAATATTAGAGTGCAACATTTTTTTTGGCCAGGCAGTGTATAAAACTACCACTCTTTCAATGCAGTGCGTTTACCTCAAACCAAAAGTGCTATTGGAAATATGCCCTTTCAGTTCAATCCCTGGTTAACATCTACAAATCTAAGACAAGACCATACAGAAAAGAAAACAGTTGTGCGTTATGAATCGTTAGTCTTGGCCCATGTCGGGCCCTATTTTAATTAATCTCAAGCACCTCCTTTAGCGAACTGCCAAGGCTGCAAAAATACTGCCAAATGTGCCAAATGCATGTGCCAAACCACACCCACAAAAAAGGAAACATGGGTGCAAACGGTGACCTCAGCGCAAACATTAAATGCGCTTGCATCACGACAAAACACCAAACCCAGCGCTCACCAGCAAACCAGGCTAGAGCTCTGCGCCAGTCTTTCCACTGGCAGCACAGGGCCGCTACATTATAAGGCCTGTAAATGGCAGAATTACCCATTAGCATTACCCAGTTTCCATAACCGAGGTTGCTATGTTTATAAACGCATTTTTCTGGGCTGTGGCTCCTCTCACTGCCCTGATCACTTCAACACCTAGTTCAGCCATGAGGGCGGGGGGGGGGTTGATGGTTATTTTTGGGACTTTTCTCTGAGCTCACCTCCCAAAGAACTAGTTTAAAAATACCCCGCCCCCCCTCCACCCCATTTCAGTCCCACGAGCCATCCGCTGACAATGCGCGTAGCCCTTTCCCAAAAATACGTCCCATGCTGGCCCACGCGTATGTTTGTGGAAAGGTCAATGCAGCGTGACCCCAGGGCCCCTAAACCCCGCCGGACGGAAAACTGCAACCTTCTAACATGCCTCATCACTGAACACATGCTGCAAGTGTGTCATTTCACCTTTCATTCTGGAGCACATTGTCAATCCAAACCACTACCCCTCATTATCTTCCTGCATGGACATCAAATATTCAGTTTGCTGCTACGAGCACAAAGCCAAGTCACCACAGACGCACGCACGCACGCACGCACGCACGCACGCACGCACGCACGCACGCACGCACGCACGCACGCACGCACGCACGCACGCACGCACGCACGCACGCACGCACGCACGCACGCACGCACGCACGCACACACACAGTAAATCTGAGCACTGAGGATGACTAGGGGCACAGAGGGGACCAGAACAGAGCGTTTCAGACACTGAGAATGTCAGGGTAATCTGAGAGCAAGTAAATCTCTACAAATACAAAGGGTCTCCACAACAGCACCTGCGGGAACACAAAGCAAGATGACGAACATCCACTATGGCTCTCACACCAGTCTCAACACCCATTAGAGCTGTCACACCAGTCTGAACATCCATTACGGCTCTCACATCAGTCTGAACATCCATTACGGCTCTCACATCAGTCTGAACATCCATTACGGCTCTCACATCAGTCTGAACATCCATTACGGCTCTCACATCAGTCTAAACTTCCATTACTGCTCTCACATCAAAGCAACAGGACTAATGATAAGAGAGCCGTCACCAGCCCCAGCCGTTCTCCCGACATTAGACACCGAACAACACAACCTTACCAAATAGGCCGTGATGAAAAGGAGCTAATGTTATAGGCATGTCACACGTCTGTCTTGTGAGGCACTGTAAATATGCTGTGTACGCTCCTGGCTAGTTACGACGCTGTCTTCTGGCAGCACACAAAGTTTCGGGGCAGGTACAGCCCTGACGGCAGTGTGCTCCGCCCAGCAACTCCACAGTTTACAGCCCCCATCCCCACTTTACCACGACGTGACATACACGGCCAACATTCCCATCATGCAACAGAAGCACCCGCAGGTTACCATGGCAATAGATCGACTGGAAATCTATTTTGCCATGCGATGCTGACACAGTTCTCTGCATAAGTAGGCCGCATCATATTCAGGGCTTTGTATACTTTAGACTGGTGTGTAGACAGTTTTTTTAAAAAGAGAAGGAAACAGCGCGTTTTTTGACGTTGGATCTGCGCAACGTCTCAATGCAAACACTTGTTTGACCCTGTGGAATGCGTCACAGCAGCCCAGAGTATTACGATGATGATTTATTTGCTTGGCAGATGCCTTTATGCACAGAGGCTTACAGCTTTGTTAGTACAACAGCAACGCCGAACCTAGGAACTGAAACAGAAAAGGTCCGATTACAAGACCAAGACCACAGCTCCTAGAGTACATCAGACCCACACTGCTCCCAGAGTACATCAGACCCACACTGCTCCCAGAGTACATCAGACCCACACTGCTCCCAGAGTACATCAGACCCACACTGCTCCCAGAGTAAATCAGACCCACACTGCTCCCAGAGTAAATCAGACCCACACTGCTCCCAGAGTAAATCAGACCCACACTGCTCCCAGAGTACATCAGACCCACACTGCTCCCAGAGTAAATCAGACCCACACTGCTCCCAGAGTACATCAGACCCACACTGCTCCCAGAGTACATCAGACCCACACTACTCCCAGAGTAAATCAGACCCACACTGCTCCCAGAGTACATCAGACCCACACTGCTCCCAGAGTAAATCAGACCCACACTGCTCCCAGAGTAAATCAGACCCACACTGCTCCCAGAGTAAATCAGACCCACACTGCTCCCAGAGTAAATCAGACCCACACTGCTCCCAGAGTACATCAGACCCACACTGCTCCCAGAGTACATCAGACCCACACTGCTCCCAGAGTACATCAGACCCACACTGCTCCCAGAGTACATCAGACCCACACTGCTCCCAGAGTACATCAGACCCACACTGCTCCCAGAGTACATCAGACCCACACTGCTCCCAGAGTACATCAGACCCACACTGCTCCCAGAGTACATCAGACCCACACTGCTCCCAGAGTACATCAGACCCACACTGCTCCCAGAGTACATCAGACCCACACTGCTCCCAGAGTACATCAGACCCACACTGCTCCCAGAGTACATCAGACCCACACTGCTCCCAGAGTAAATCAGACCCACACTGCTCCCAGAGTAAATCATATTTGCATTTGTTATACACAATGAGCACACACTCAATGATCCAAAACATGAGAATGAAGGCTGGTGCTGCTGGACACATGGCATTGTTATAAAAGAAATGCACTGTAGAGAGTAGGTGATATATGGGGTATACACCCAGGCAGGATGTGTGGAAATGCAGAGAGGCATGTGAAAAGGACTGCAGCAGGGGAGTGAAAGGAGACACAGATGGCAGGACTGGTGCCAGAGCCCATGTAGAAGCACAAACACACACACACACATACACCTCCTGAAAGCACCACACTCCTCAAGCACAGCGTGTAATGGGCAAGCAGCCATACTGAAAAAAGCCACACTCACACACAACCCCACACACACACAAACACAACTTCAAACATATACATATACATATATACACACACACACACACACACACACAAAACCCCCCAAATTAACTTTTTAACCCACTGGCCAGTGGCTTCTGGATTTAAAAAATCACCAGCCATTTTACCAGTCACATTAGCCTTTTTTTAGCCATTTTACCAGCATTTGGCTGGTGGCGGGTGTTTATTTCACAACCTGCACACAAACCCCCACATACAACCCACATACACACACATGCAAGTCCACACACACAACTGCGCACACACACACACACACACACACACACAACCCTACACACACACACAAACCCCCACACAACCCTACACACACAAGTCCGCACACACACACACACACAATCCCACACAACCCTACACACACACACAAACACACACAAACGCAATTCCACACACACAACCACACAAACCCCCACACATACACACACATGCAAGTCCACACACACACACACACACACACACACACACCTACCGAAGCTCTGGTGGATCTGGAAGCTGAATCTCTCCTGAGGTTAGTCATTTCGGTCCATAAGTTCTGCATTATGCTCGCAAAACAAAAACCCCCAGATGGAGGAGGGCCGGGAAGTTCAGAAAACGCCGGTCACGAGGAGCGACGGACCGCAAAGTGACCGAGCTGAGCAAGACCACGGCAGAGAGGAGGAGGAAGACGGAAAGAGTGATGAAGGTCAGGTGTCTACAGCCCTGAGCCCCGTGCAGACGGGCGGTCCCGCTGTCCCAGGGACGACAGACGACAAGAAAGCGAGAGAAAGGGAGAGACGCAACGCGGAAGTTCTCGGTACGACGTTGGGGAAAGATGGGTCTGAGAAGGGCTGAATGGATGGAGCCTCTTCGCTTGCCTTCCACGCTCTGCTGGAAACTGGACCAGCGCTGGCAGGGCAAAGACTGAGCGCTGGGGGCGGGGCGGGAAGCAATGGGAGGGGAGATGGTGTCACCATTTTGTGATCCAAAATTGGACATGTGACAACCCCCCCCCCCCCCCCCCACCTCCGTTTGGCTGAGAGCTAAATATGAATGCTTATTTATAGCCCTGCGTGTGTGTGTGTGTGTGTGTGTGTGTGTGTACGGTTTTGTGTGTGTGTATGGTCAAACAGTACAAAGTGACACCATGCAGATGCATGCCAACTGTTTTTTTTCCCGTTGAGGAAAGCTGGAGTTTGCATATGTGTGTGTGTGTGCGTGCAAGTGTGTAGTGTGTGTGTGTATATATAGTCTTATGTGTGTCTGTGTAGTGTTTTGTGTGTGTGAGAATATTTCTAGGAATGGTACAGTGAACGTCGCTCCCAGAGGGCCACAGTATCTTGCGGTCAGAATCTTTTTTTTGGTTTGGATCAGCGCCAGGAGGGATTACAATAGCCGCCTCACCTGCGTCATCTTCAGCTCACCTGCTCCTCGTACAGGAGGCTAGAATTTCTCTTCTTGGAACTTATCAATGGCAGCCGTAACACAGAGTGCGCTTTAATCAGCAGGGGTATTTTAGCAAGAATTACACAAGCACACGTAACCACATGTGCTCACGCACACACACTTGCACGCACGTACACGGAAAGACAACTGCTTGTCTTGCAAACACACAGGCCGTCTTGGGGTTTGCAGGTTCAGCTGAGTGCAAAATGCAGAGGGCTCTGCATCTGCACAGCGGCCTGTCAGCAACAGCCAAGGGCACAAAGCAGCGTGCAAACATCACCACACACTCAAAACTGAGGCCCATCCTGCCACTCTCTTCTCTTCCACCTTCCTTTATTTATCTTTGCTCCCCCGCCCGTCTGCCCCAGTACTGCAGGCCCGTGCCGCCTCCCTCATCTGCGTACAAGAAAGCTTTTAAAGCGGGCTTGCGCCCAGGAGCACAGGTGTCAGAAGCAGGGGATTCTGGGGGAATGCACTCTGAAGTATCTGTAGTACTCACAACAGCCAGCTTCAGAACCCAGTCACACCATCCAACTTCCCAATTATAGCTGCTTCCTCCAGGGTAAACTGGGGGCTTAAAACTACGACCTCATTTTTCTTTACTGTAATGCAGGGTGACAAACGGCATATTAAGCAGCTTCATATTTTAACCAGAAAAATGTGCAAGTAAATATTGATACGTAGTTGCCTGTAAACCCAGGAGTTATCAATGTGTGACCCTTCTGGGGACTTGGCTATTGATCTAGTCACAGTTTATATCTTCATAATAGTGTTATGAACGCCTTTCCTCCTAGATTAGCTATAGATGAATTAGCGGTAATTTCCGTTATGTCTAAAGTCGGTAGTTCTAATTCTAATTATGTTAAGAGTATTACATCCATCATTATTGGCAATGGGCGGAAGGGGGTGTGTGTGTGGTCAGGTGGTCTCACCTGTGGCGGCCGGTGAGAGTATATTAAGGTGGCTGCCGGGATGTTCGCGAGAGTGGATTTGTGCGAGGAACACCCAAAAGAGGCCGAGAAGAGGATTGACACACACACAGCTGCGGCGCTGATTGTCTTAAGAAAAATAACTAAAACTTGAACAAATAACAGAAACAAGAAGGAGCTGGTCGCTATCCGGAGCGAAGATTGCGCTGGTCCTGTCTGGGTGGGAATTATCGAAAGGAGATCATACTGTCCTACAGCCGCACTCTTCAGCCCATTGCCTGCGAGCTGAGTTTGTGAGCCGTGAGTGAGAAGGGAAGCGATTATCTGGGTGAGTCTGTTGGTAATAAAACCCCTAGACATTCGAGTACCTTGACTTTTATATACGGGAAGACTCGCCCATGATAATAGCATTTGGCCCCTGGTGTCTTTGTACCTAATCTCTAAGTCATACTATGCCTAAATTTGCTTAGGGATTATATATAAACCAATGCATGTTCTTGTGTTATAGCAGTACAGAGCAGTGGTGAGAGCAGCAGTGTGGAGAAGTAATAATAATAATGGATCAGGATTATAGAGCGCATTTCTCAAACCCAATGCGCTGAGCAGCAGTGTCAGAGCAGCAGTCGGAGCTGCAGTGTGGAGCAGTGGTCAGAGCAGCAGTGTGGAGCAGCAGTGTGGAGCAGTGGTCAGAGCAGCAGTCGGAGCTGCAGTGTGGAGCAGTGGTCAGAGCAGCACCGTGGAGCTGCAGTGTGGAGCAGTGGTCAGAGCAGCAGTCGGAGCTGCAGTGTGGAGCAGTGGTCAGAGCAGCAGTCGAGGCTGCAGTGTGGAGCAGTGGTCAGAGCAGCAGTGTGGAGCTGTAGTGTGGAGTAGTGCTCAGAGCAGCAGTGTGGAGCAGCGGTCAGAGCAGCAGTCAGAGCTGCAGTGTGGAGCAGTGGTCAGAGCAGCAGTGTGCAGCAGTGGTCAGAGCAGCACCGTGGAGCTGCAGTGTGGAGCAGTGGTCAGAGCAGCACCGTGGAGCTGCAGTGTGGAGCCATGTTTGCCCAGATGATGCCCTTTCTACGTCTCAATAATCAGCGGGCTCACGCTAAAAAAATGCCTTGTGCTGACACACCCTCTCCATGTTTCAGCACCAGCTTGTCACTCAATGTGAATGTTGACACTGTACCATGGAGCCAGAAGCTTTAAAATAATGAATTTGCATCACTTTTAAATTGCACCCCCAGCACTGCTGGGAAAGGAATGTGCTGGGAGAAAGCAAAAGGCCCGGGTGGCTTATCCATGGCAAGTGAGAGGGGTGTACACTGGGGGTATCAGGCCACCCAAAACACTATAAACACAAACACAAACAGGGACATGAAGGTGTTAGCTGGTATGAGAGCTACTGAACCCACGGCATGTCTGCCAAAAACACAGCAACCCCCACAGGGCTGTCAGGTCCATGCCAGCCAGTATCCACTGAGAATACTTTGTAATCACAGATCAATGTTTGTAATCACAGAGAACAAACGAAGTCACCTGACCCCGACTCTGCGCTTACCCCATCCCACCCCCCTTTGTCTCTTCACACGACACAGGGCATCAGGTGGTGTGGATCACTGGACTGGAAGACGCTTATTTGCCGCCTTCAATTATGCCAGGCTTAGCCAAAGTCTTAAAAGGAAAAGCGAAGTTTAAAAGACAAAGATGTATGCAGCATTGCAACTGATTCCTTTAGACGGGGGGCTAAATTCTGAAGGGATCTGGCTGACCCTGCCATGCTGAAGTTAAAGAGAAATGACAAGGACTTTGTCACAACAAAGCTGAACTTACTCAGCGGGGTTAAAACAAACACGCGCAAACAGCAGCACTGCTGGTTTTCATGGCCATGAATACCTGCCAGGCAAAAGAAGAGCTCATAATGTATTCCGTGGGCAGTTTAATTTGGTAGTGCAGGCTGTCCGTTTCCAAAACAGGAGACAAATGAGATTTTAAAGAGGCAACCCCACCATCTAAATAAGGGAGTTATTTAATGGCAGACAGAGGGGACGCACTTCACCCACAAAAGGCAGCAAATAATGAATGCATTTGCGCGTGAGCGAGTCTTTATGTGCGTAAACTCCAGTTTATACTCCCCATATAGTAGAGCAGAGCAGGGCCCTGACTCCAACAGAACTCAGACATGGCTGGCGATGGCGGCAGACGCCATGGCGACGAAGGCTCTCATTACAGTCACCAAGCCCGTCAATCATTACAATGGTCTGGGGGCCCCACCCACAACGTCCTGGAATCTGACCACCAGGATTACACGTGTAACTTTTCCTGCGGAGAGCACCAGCAGTGCGTAGGGAGACGGGCAGAGCGTCAGACCGTCCCTCGGTGTTAAACGTCAGGCGGCGTGGCAGCTATCCCGTGTCTTTATTTTGAGCAGCGGGAGCCCATCAGAACCCAAACGTTCAGGTTTCAGAATCTCTCACAAGGTCGGCGCTGGCTGATATGCTTGTGACTTTGCCTTGACCTTTTTTCGTTTTTTCAGACAGGCTAAGAACACAATGTAGAAACAAACTATTTCCCTCTTTTAGATCTTATTAAAATAGATTGTTTGATAAAGTATTAGGGCTTCCACACACAAGGCGCAACCGGACAGAGGTTTTGTCCGGAAGGAGGGAGCAGTGGCGTTCGGAACAGCGGGGTCTAAGAGCAAAGGGAGGAAGTGATGCAGGGAATTCTATGGGGAGAATGACTGTGGGGAGGACAAACATCTACATGCACATGGTTGATGAGGCTGCTGATGCAATCCCGCCTTCCCACAAACCCACAAACCCTTCCCACATATGCAGCCTTTCCCCAAAATGTTATGGAACTTTACCGTTTAGGTTTCGTGTGTGAATTTGAGCTGGGGTCAGGGTCTCGGAAAAGTCGCGCAACAATTTTACTGGGTCGAGACCTATTAAAATACACAGAAATGTTCTATTTTAACATTTGTGTGAACAATGAAACAATCCCACGACATTACCCGATCAAGCACGCAAAATTCAACTTGTTTCGCCAAGACATCCATCCAGCTACGTCGATTCGCCTTTTCTTCATTATAGCGGCGCTTGACATTAAGCTTTTTTGGAATTTCATTTTTCACTTGTCCGAAAGACTCGCCAACTTGTCCAAAAGGCCGAAATAGATTCAATTTGTTGCTGCATTTTCCCAATTCCTATTAGCAAAATTCTCTCGTTAACAATGTAACCTGGATGGCAGGTGAAATGACAATCATGCAATTTCTACTTCGATTCAGACCAGTGTTAATTGAACTTTTCTATCTCTCACTTGTCCCTTCGGACAGGTGGAAGAAAAATTTTACTTGTCCGAACAAAATATTTACTTGTCCTGGACAATAGGATAAGCCTTAATGTCAAGCCCTGATTATAGCAAGCTACTTAATGCTAGTTAGCTTCGCTGGCTTGTAAACCAAAGTTAACAAAATCATACTTTGTGGGGACTGTATAGCCTATGTCTTTGTTATGCTCTTGCCCTACTTCCATAGCCCTTTTCTGGTATTTGACAGCTGCTTGTTTAGACCATTACTGGCACCGTCATGTCTGAATGCTGTCAACCCAGTAAAATAATGCACAGCCATTATTCCATGTTCCGCGTGTGGAAGCAGCTACTGTCACTGAGGCAAGACGGTACTTTTTCCAGGCTGAAAAGACTCCTTCAAACAACCCAAAAATAACAACAAATTCACATTTTATTTAAAGAGGAAATCATGCACAAAATTGGTACGTCAGTGTGGTGAGAATGGCTGTGTGTGTGTGTGTGTGTGTGTGTGTGTGTGTGTGTGTGTGTGTGTGTGTGTGAGGTATGTGTGTGTGCCAGAGCCAAGAAGCTGCATCCAGAACAGCTCCTCCGCACACTTCAGTCGACACAAACATATGAAGACAACAACTGAAACTCCGGGGAAAGTATTTGGTCGGACGCAACAAGCCTGTGTAAAGATAGTTGGTCTTTACAAGGTCGACTGACAAACCAGTGGCGGAGGTCAGATAGCACTAGCAGCCCAATATGCAGCAGCATGCCATTGGCTGATGGACACTGAATGAGCAAAGTCTGCTGATAACAGATAACACACCAACATCAACAACAAATTTAAGAATGCACAAATGTCACAATGTTATTATTATTTCAAAACATTCTGTTATAATTCTGAGTGACATTGTTATTATTATTTAGTAGGAAACATTTTGGGCTACATGGAAAAGTCATTAAGTCATTAACTTTTGTAAAAACAAAGAGAATTGGCTAAGAGAGAGAGTGAGAGAGAGTGAGGAGCTGACAGCTGAAGACCCTGTTATTTATAAGTTCTCAAAATTTAACATTTCTCCCCAGTAACTTTGTCATATTGATCAACTGATTGTTTGAAAAGGAGAACATCATCAAACAAATGGCAAACAGCGTCACTCCAACCTCACTCCAACCTCACTCAAACCTCACTCCAACCTCACTCCAACCTCACTCCAACCTCACTCCAACCTCACTCCAACCTCACTCCAACCTCACTCCAACCTCACTCCAACCTCACTCCAACCTCACTCCAACCTCACTCCAACCTCACTCCAACCTCACTCCAACCTCACTCCAACCTCACTCCAACCTCACTCAGAAAACCAGTGTTCCATTTAGAATACAGCATCTTTCCATTAAATGAATGCTGGTTTCCTCCTATAGCTACAGCTCTCTATTATTCCATCAGAACAGAATGTGACTAAAGACCAAAAAACAGTCCATATACAATGACCTTGTACATCCTGCTACTGACAATAAATATGTCAACAATTATTTGATAAAAAGGTGCCAAGGGCTGATAATGAATGATAAACATGAATATTCCTAATCAGTTTCTCTACAGGTCGGGGGGGAATCTTTAAACACTCAACCTTGGCCAGGATGTTCAGCTGATTACCACACAAAAGATTACAAGACATGACAAAGTGGAGAATACCTTTGTCTGTTCAATCCCATCATGCCCTTATACCAGGTTATTGGTCATGAATGGGGTCTGAGAGGTGGGAGTGAAGCACTGACACTGCACTGACTTTTAAAAATGGGATCTTTTATTGTGAAAAACTAGAAATGTCTGCTCTGACCAATACTCCACCCTCCGGGAGAATAAATGGGCCTGTCTTTGCCTCTAGTATTTTGTTGGAGAAACAAAAGACGTAAAACAGTGTCCGCTGTTGGAAAAAAACTCTTTCTTTGTGTTTTTTCTGAGAAAAAAAAAACAAAAACGGCTCCTTCACAAACACAAACACGTGCTCTTCCACTGCACGCCACAAAGCAGTGTTCACAGCACAATAACAATCTGGGAAGTATAGAACCACTTCCTTTTCCCTTATTCGTCTACTGATAAATGGCAGAACATGTACTGTCCGACCCTTCCTGTATGACAATGCATACGTGCGCCTTCATTCGCCCACCATAACAATAACCTCTCAGCTACAACAGTCAATAAACACATAAACACACACATGCGCGCACACACACCCCCCCCCCCCCCCCCCCCCCCCACACAAAGACAAAGGCACCACTACCTCATAGAGCTCGCACATTATATCTCCTCTGCACACATGCACACACAGACACACACACACACATCTCTCAGGAGATACAGGAGAATGGAAGAAGAGTAGGTTTGTTTCCTTTGCATAACAACCAGCACTGTCCCACATTTTCCACTCCCTCTCCCTCTCCCTCCCTAAAGCCGACATATCTGTGTTAGCCAGCGCTGAAGCCCTTTCCTTTTCAGGAGTCTGTGATACGAAGGCCTCATGCAGACCGGCTCGGCGGCTCCCTCCCCTCCCACCTCCTGTCCACCCAGTCTTTCCCTGCTAGACAAACCCCCCGCCCATCTCTACACCAGCCGGTGGAGATGGTAAACAGACTTACAGTCTGCAGCACACGCTCCACGCCTCCTCTCCTCTCCATGGCGACCACAGACGAGCCACGGCCAGCTCTGTGCTCCTCACCAGCTCGGCTCCCTCCGATGTCCGCTCCGCTCCGCGTGTGCGTGTGCGTGCCTTTGCGTGTGCGGTTAGAGGAGGGGTGGGTTCTACGCGTGTATGTGTCTGACAGAGCCTTTGAGACGGTCCTGAAGCGGAGGATAAGGCGCCAAGCGCGACGTATGTCCTGAGAGCGGGCAGCCCTGTGCTTATGTGCTTTTACACAGCGGTCGATCAAGGGAGGGCGAGAGACAGAGACACAGAGAGACAGAGAGAGAGAGAGAGAGAGAGAGAGAGCGCTCACTGGTTTAAAAAAAAAAAAAAAAAAAAAAAAAACAGACCTCCTCCAGTAACTGTCTCCTACGACTGCAACCAATCCAAGTCGCAATGAATATTTAATCCAGCCAACCAACAACTTGCTCTCACTCTCACACACTCTCTCTCACAAATACAACCACTCTCTCTCATACACACACCTTCTCGCCTCACACATCCATGCTCACTTGATACCCCTCTCTCACCAGTTGCCAAGGTTGGGGGGGGGGGGGGGGTCTGTAAGTGTAGGATTAGGGGGTAGAGTGGGCTCTCTCACATGGGCTCTCTCTCTCGCTCTCTCTACCTCCCTCTTATTCAGTTTTAGATCTAGGTCAGACTCATGTCTTTCAGTGCACACACAAAACGTTTTGTTTCTTATGAGGAACTCTGTCCTTTGATTCTAACCGAGTAAAAAGGTTGCCGTCTCTTACACACATGTCCATGTGAGTCGGGCTGCACAATTAATCAAATTTTAATCGTGATATCAATATTGGCTTTCCACGATTACTAAACAAGAATAATTGAGAATGACGATTTTGAAGGAACAGCCTGTTTACAAATGAAAACTCACTTTACTGGACTTTCTCTGGTGTTCTATATCAAATCAAGCACTCCTATTTTACCTCCCTCACAGTAGAGGGTTAGGGTTAGAAAACATAAGCATTCGTCTGTTCCTTCAAAATGAAATATAAGTATTATGTTCCGAAAACCAATGAATTACCGTGTTAAATAATCGTGATCTCAATATTGACTAAAATAATCGTGATTATCATTTTTGCCATAATCGTGCAGCCCTACATGTGAGTGGACACTAAGGAACTGCATGCATGTGACGTGTGTTCTGCTATTTTCCACACACATGCTCACACACCCACAGAAACCCCTCCACTCCTGTCACAGAAAGTAGTGTGCTATGTGATTTAGTGTTGTTAGGTCATAGAAGCTCTGCATAGGTAAACTCTCCTATAGCCAATTGCTTCTGTGTATATCCTAATTAGACACGTTTAGTCTGCAAGTCAGCGAACCCCAATCATAGCACAGGTGAGTCACGTGCATCAGATTACATTGTTATCTGATGCACGTGTCAACCACTGGAGAGAGCCGCCCTTATTTTCATGCCTGGAAAACTGCATAAATTCACCAAAAACCATATAGAACATCATCTATCTATTGTGTGTTAAAATCACTAGCCAACACATTGTACATACAAATTCAGCAAGGTGCTCATTTTAAAACAGTTAAACAGTTAGAGACAACCCACATGCCTGACCCCACACACTTACTCAGTGCAGGAGAGATACATAGATAGATACCACAATTTCCTAAATTATGCATAAGTCGTGTTGCATGAGCTTGTGGCACTTTTAATGCAGTTTTGCTATCTTACTAGCCTACATAACATTTTTGATAGCCTAATTAGGCTACATTAGCATTAATGTACATATGGTTATAAACCTATCTCATCTTGGATAATTTTCTAGTAGCCTAACAGTTAACATTGTTAATTGCTAAGTTAGTCATGAATTAGGTTACAATGAAACTTGTAGTAACTTCACTAAAATTGAGTCATCAGCCACCCACATCAAAATGTCACGGAACATTATCTAATTTCGGTCAACATTGCATAAACATGAATATTGTCCAGTCATAACAATTTAACTGTTTGCTAGTTTAAAAACGTATTAGACTAGATTCCCCGTATCATAACCTTACGCCTGCCCATACACCTTCGAAAAGGTGGAAAAAACTTATTTTTATACGGGAAAGCGTATGGGTTGACACCTATGCATTAACAGACTGTAATTCCTTACTAATGCACAATAAAGAGCTCTTCTAGACAGCGCTTCTCCAGCAGGAGTTAAAGGTAAAAGCAGCAGGCACTATTGGGAGCTGCTGTGTCTCCAGGCTGTCAGGGCAGATTCAGAGCTGAAAGCAGGCCTGTGGGGACAGGTGCTTTTTCCACACTCATCTCTGCCTTCTGATCAATGGCAGCAGGAGAGACACAAAGAAAATCAGAGAAAGAGGCCGACCCAGGAGGACACAAGCACACTGAACACACACGCAGACACACCTGCGCACGCACACCGCAGACACACCTGCGCACGCACCACGCAGACAAACAGACACACACAGTCACGCACACCGCACACATATAGACGTGTACACACACGCACTCACAAACAGACACACACAGTCACGCACACTGCACACACATAGACGTGTGCACGCACGCACACGCAGACAAACAGACACACACAGTCACGCACACTGCACACATATAGACGTGTGCACGCACGCATTCACAAACAGACACACACAGTCACGCACACTGCACACACATAGACGTGTGCACGCACGCACACTCACAAACAGACACACACAGTCACGCACACTGCACACATAGACGTGTGCACCGCGCTCACAAACAGACACACACACACACACACACATACACACTGCCTGAGGGTGACACCTAATGGTCTGCCCACAGTCCTGCAGTCAGGAGTCCAGCCTGACGCTGGAGTTCAGTTTGTCTGAAGTAAATAGTTAACAAGCTGCACCAGTTTAAGAGTCTTTAACATCCCATCAGCTGATCCACTGTACAGAGCTACACGGCCACGCAGTCAGTAATGCTGAGTGGTGGGATAAAGCAGACCTTGAGCCCATATAACACACCCTGCCTACCCAACACTAATCCACAGCCACCTGCAGCCCCACACTCCACAGTGTGAGCACGAGTGTAGAAAAAAAAAAAAAACACCCTACAGTGTTAGCAAGAGTGTGGAAAAAAACAGGGGAGTCAGTGGCGTGTTGCTCCAGGCTAACAGGCCTGTTTGTTTCATGTGAACCCTTTCAGTCTGTCTCACCGCTCTCTGGGAGCCGGGGACAACACGTGCACACCGGCAGCGCTCAGCTGACACTGCGACACGCATGACGGGATGGCTCCAAACCCGCCTCAGCGTGAGAAGAGAGGAGGGCAGAAGAAAGAGAGAGGAAAGAAAAAAGAAAGAGGAGAGGAAAGAGAGAAAAAGAGAGAGAGGCAAGAAGAAAGAGAGAGAATAGGAAAGAGAGGAGAGGCCTGTCTATTCAATGAGAATAAGGACGACTCATCATTCTCAGTGTCTCCCTTGGCCTTTTCAGCCTTTGTACTGCCGACAGGATCAATACCCATTTCAACCATTCTCAATATACTCACAATGACGTCATGCTTTAAACACGTGACCTAAAGGGACAGGATCCTAACTCTGGAACTGGGTAATCACACTCACACTCACACTCACACTCACACTCACACTCACACTCACACTCACACTCACACTCACACTCACACTCACACTCACACTCACACTCACACTCACACTCACACACACACACACACACACACACACACACACACACACTCACACACACACACACACAATGCATAAAGGATTACCCAGCC
>CM056382.1:57753886-57778886 GCA_029718625.1 Synaphobranchus kaupii
CACACTCACACTCACACTCACACTCACACTCACACTCACACTCACACACACAATGCATAAAGGATTACCCAGCCAGGTAGACGGGGAGCGGCCGCAAAAGGAAACAAACAAATTCAGCCGGCACAGGTGCGCCCCGAGACCGCAGTCAGGCTGCCGATCTTATCCTGAACAGCGAGGAACTATGGAAATGGAGTGCACGGAAAAGTGTAGCGATAACTACGAGCGCGGTGCGAACAGAGCTGGTTCATTTGAAGGGGTGGAGATGGACCGGAACAGCGGTGGCATTCT
Organism: Synaphobranchus kaupii; assembly: GCA_029718625.1. Taxonomy (NCBI): domain Eukaryota; kingdom Metazoa; phylum Chordata; class Actinopteri; order Anguilliformes; family Synaphobranchidae; genus Synaphobranchus; species Synaphobranchus kaupii. Next base: position 57,754,175 of record CM056382.1, read on the forward strand.
GCCGAAATGTGGACGCAAAGGGAGGGACAGACACGCGTTTTAGACGAAAGGGGAAGATGCGGCACTTCCCATAGGCCCAGGGCACTGGCTCATGTTTAAGGAGAATTAAGGGAGGTGAGGGGGAAGTATAACAGCTTTTAGTTCCTTTTGGGCTGTTGTGTGAACTAAGAGAGTCCCAGAGGGGCCCCCTGTTCCCATAAGCGCACGGTGGCAGCTAATCTCTACTCTAGCGTTCAAAGGTCCTACCCCCTGTCTGCCCAAGCGGCTCTGTGACTGGTGTGTGCTTAGCACCGCACAGCCTACAACAGAGCGCAGAGCGCAGAGCGCAGAGCACAGGCAGGAAAGGGGAAGGATGTGAGGGAAGAATCAGACACAGACTGTACATGACACACACGTGCATAACCACACAGAACGGAAGTCGACACACGCATACACGCCCACACAGTGTAGTCGAGACATCAGACAGTGGTTTTAAAACTTCTCTTTACCGTGTCTGAGAAGGAGATACTGGGTGCCCTTTCCCAGGAGTTTCATTTAAAAACATCACTTTCCTTCCTGGAGAGACTAAGGTAAATGTATTCCCAGTTGTCTGGTAAGTAAATATTCCAGAGTTTACCAGGCCTCCGGCTCCGCGAGATCAGCAGTTCTCACACCTCTGGAAAGCGTGTCACTCATGATGTCATCGCCTCAGACCTGTCCATCAGGCGCACGTCCACAGTCTCACTTCCTGGAATTAGAGCGGATCAGCACAGACTGCTGTCTCTCCACAAAAATGGACCCGTTCTCCAGGGCAAGCGCACGTGGGTGTGGAAAAAAACCCCTTCAAAAAAGGAACCAGATGCGAAAGCCGGCTTCAATACCTCAGAGACGGACAGCACAATGGCCGCTAACTGTCCCGCCGGTATGCGCGATGTCGGCAGTGCGGCGCAGGGATTAGAACACTCCACACAGGGTGCGCGTCGTTCCTTCCAGGCACGCCTCAATTTGACAGTAAAATGTAAAAGTGCAGCATAAATGGGTCACGGGGCGTGCGCCGGCATTTCCCCGTCCCCTCCATTACAGAGGGACCCCTGAACGAATAAACAGTACCCACCACAAGAACGCTACATTTCTCACGGCAACAAATTACGCAGCCCGTGAATGCGGCTGAAGCAAATGGGCAACGGCTCGTACCGTTTAATCTGCGGCAGCGCAGGCCAGCTTTAATCTGCGGCAGCGCAGGCCAGCCGGGACGAGGAGGAAGCGATCTCTGGGGAAACCAGTCTGGCTTTATCTAAACAAATGAAGAGAAACGCTGACGCATCTCGGCCCCGTCGAAAATCCCACGTCTTAGCGCGTTTCCCCCGAGCGAGCCGTCTGACTGGTGAGACCGCTCGCCTGACAGGGCGCCGTTCCATCGCCGGGGGCGACGGGCCGTTCAAAGCCCCGAGCTACGGAGACATCAGCGGACCTGCTGCTGTAATGCACTGAAGCCATGTACATTAGGCAAGATGAACTAACCCTAACCCCAATCAGCCTTTCTGTTCATTTATTTGCATTACAATAGAAATAAATGAACAGAAAGCTGATCGAAGTTGGCTTCCTGACACTGAACAGCCTCCCTGTGTTAAAGGTGTGTTTTACACTGGTTCCCTTTAATGCGCTATTAAGAACAGCAGGGATAACCTTGGGCTTCCATTCAAAGCGCAGGCAACTTCCATTGAGACGACTCAAGGCAGCATCGCCGTTACGTTCTGGCTAGCAAGGAGCCAGCGAGCAAACGCAGCCCAAATAGTCCCGTCATCACAACCCCAAAAAGACATGAGGTCATGGCACGCACACCATCAAATGTAAATCAGACACACGAAGGGTAATTTAATCTGAGGGGTGTAAATCACCAACAGTGACGGGGTGCCAGGAAACGGGCTATACAGTGCTCACACAGGCAGGGTGAAGTAAGGACAGAGAAAACCACCCCGCTCATCCCCGCTCTGCTCTGGGAGCCAGCAGGCAGTCACATAGCAGGACTGTGTGTGTGTGTGTGTGTGTGTGTGTGTCTTGTCCATTCAGTGACTTTATACAAGTACATGTTGTATTTGTATGCAGCCATGAGTTGAAGTCATTAAAGGGGAATTCCACCGAAAAATTGTCTTTTATTTGTAGAAGAGTAACTGTCCTCCTGATTAAAATTGAGCTCTCGGCCAACTCTATACCTGTAGCGAGTTTAGAAATATAGTCCCAAAATTCTGTGCATGTTCCAGGTACCTACACAACGGGGCGGGCGTCTGATAGCCAGTCACAGGTTTCCAATTCTACTGAATACAAACGGAGGGGCTCAGCATTACTACTTGACATGGAAGCCGTTCTTATACTCGCTAGCAAGCTAGCCACTAAAGAAAAAAAATCTAGATTAATGGTGTTTAGTTCAGTTTACATTAGTGTTTAAGTTCTACTGAAAATAAAATGCTGCTTCGCTGTATTGGCAAATTGCAAGGGTTTAGCGTCAGCGAAAGAAGGAATTTATTTATTGCACGATGATGGTGAGAATCAATGCTGACTGCAATTGGGAAGGATAAATATCGTCCAGATACACCTGAGACACAGCTAAAGAATGTGCGAGTGTGTAGCAGGCACTTAAACCCAGGTGATTTTGAGGAGAACATTTGGGCGAGACTAACATGAGAAAATGAGGAAGGGTAGAGGTGTACACCATTTTGACATATACCTCTACCAAATTTGCATCTTTCGCTGCCGATATTTCTGGTCAGCTACCAACAGAGGCCTAATCAGTTACGCCAATCTGTTAAATGCGGTTAATGTTGTTTTTCAGTGGAATTCCCACTTTAAGTGCGTACAGGCATACAGTACTGACTCAAAGGACACATAAAATGAATGATATAGGCATATTCTTTACATTTACTCCCCTGTGCTGGGACAAGCCGGTCAGGATCTGCAAGATTGGAGGGGTGGAGTGGCAGGGGCCTGGAGGGGTGGGGGTGGGGGTGATGCTGTGGAACTCTCTGATCTCATAGCTGCAACCGTACAGAGAGGCTTACCGTGCCATTGTAGGCCCCACTGATCTGCTGATCTGCCAGACCAGACAGACACATTTCCTGCCTCCTAATCTTCCCCGTTACTGCCCCCGGATGGGGTGGTAGGGGCAACGGGCGCCGCAATAAAAGTGCGCTCTCACTGGCGTAGCCTGAATGACATGCATAGACTGTGCTCATTCAGGACCTGCATGTATTTCCACCCCTCAGAACCAGGGTTGAGTGGCCCTGCATGCACTTCCACCCCTCAGAACCAGGGTTGAGTGGCCCCGCATGCACTTCCACCCCTCAGAACCAGGGTTGAGTGGCCCTACATGCACTTCCACCCCTCAGAACCAGGGTTGAGTGGCCCTGCATGCACTTCCACCCCTCAGAACCAGGGTTGAGTGGCCCTACATGCACTTCCACCCCACAGAACCTGGGTTGAGTGGCCCTGCATGCACTTCCACCCCTCAGAACCAGGGTTGAGTGGCTCTACATGCACTTCCACCCCTCAGAACCAGGGTTGAGTGGCCCTACATGCACTTCCACCCCTCAGAACCAGGGTTGAGTGGCCCTGCATGCACTTCCACCCCTCAGAACCAGGGTTGAGTGGCCCTGCATGTATTTCCACCCCTCAGAACCAGGGTTGAGTGGCCCGGCATGTATTTCCACCCCTCAGAACCAGGGTTGAGTGGCCCCGCATGCACTTCCACCCCTCAGAACCAGGGTTGAGTGGCCCCGCATGCACTTCCACCCCTCAGAACCAGGGTTGAGTGGCCCTACATGCACTTCCACCCCTCAGAACCAGGGTTGAGTGGCCCTGCATGCACTTCCACCCCTCAGAACCAGGGTTGAGTGGCCCTGCATGCACTTCCACCCCTCAGAACCAGGGTTGAGTGGCCCTGCATGTATTTCCACCCCTCAGAACCAGGGTTGAGTGGCCCTGCATGCACTTCCACCCCTCAGAACCAGGGTTGAGTGGCCCTGCATGCACTTCCACCCCTCAGAACCAGGGTTGAGTGGCCCTGCATGCACTTCCACCCCTCAGAACCAGGGTTGAGTGGCCCTGCATGCACTTCCACCCCTCAGAACCAGGGTTGAGTGGCCCTGCATGCACTTCCACCCCTCAGAACCAGGGTTGAGTGTCCTGCAGATACTGTAGCTCTCTAGAGTGAGAGATGAGTAGCCCTGGTATATGTATATATCTGGTTCTGAAGCAGGCACTCCCACACATCTAGCCAGCAAAGTTATCACAGCCTTTCTGTAAGGATGTATAGGGATGTAGCAACATCTCAGCATGACCTGGGGTAATCCCTGCTGTCATATTACACACCTGTAATAAGGCATTAGATAAATCCTTGAACTGTACTGTGTCCTTTCTTTTGTGAAATGCACCCTCGGCACACCCCCATTACACACAAAAAAAAAACACTCTGTATATGAGAGACAGAGAGAAACACAGATGTATGCACAGTAAAAACAAAAACACACATACACAATAACACCCCAAGTACTGAGAAGTAGTGAAGTGAAAGGCCAAGCTCAGCTGCTCCACTAATGCCATAACAACACTGAGGGAGCAGGTTAAGTTAAACACACAATAAAAACCAGTCATCCTAAAACACAGAAGAACAAAGAGAAGAGAGTTTCGATCCAGATCACATTCCGCTGTGACGCAGAGCTTCCCCAGTAAAACCGGAGCCATACGCTGTACACCACGTTGTTCTGCTTTACACAAGGTAAAGGACAAGTGACCCGGAGAAAGACGGAGTGGGAGAGGGAGCAGAGGGAGAAAGACGGGGTGGGAGAGGAAGCGAGGGAGGAAGGAGGAGCAGGAGACGGAGTGAGGGAGGAAGCGGGAGCAGAGGGAGGAAAAATGAGTCTGGGAAGCGCAGATGAGGCTGGGAGGAAAGCTTTGTTGTGCCATCAAAGGCAGCGGCGCTCTGCACTTTGATGCTCTGCCACTTTGAAAGAGTGGCAGTAATTTGCTCCCTGGCCTCAGCGTGCACGTCTCCTCCACCTGCCTAATGAGGACTGGAGACCCAGCCCACCGTGCTGCAGCAACCAGATCCGCCATCCCAGCCCAAGTGCCAAATACCACAAGGAAGACGAAAGAGTAAGGGTAAGTGTGCGCGTGCGTTTCTGTCTGTGAGTCACAACAGTACTGGGTTCCTGGCCAGGGCCAATTAAAAAAGAGAAAAGCTTCCTCTTGTGACTAAGCTGTCCACAATGCTGCAGAGAAAACAAACACAAACACAAACACACATGTAAAGAGTGTGAGAATAACAGAACAGCCAGCTTGGGGAGGAGGGGGTGTCAGGCACTCTTCAGTGGCGTCCTTGGAAAATCTGAGGCATTCCAGCGCCAGAGCAGTGAGCGAGCAAGGGGTGGGGGGGGGGTGTTACTGAAGGACTGGAACAGGTATATTCAGCTCACACCCCACTTTCATCTCACTGTTTACCACTGTGTACGGACAGCAGCGCTGAAGATGTACTGGGTGCCAACGCTGGGAATGGCGCTCAACATTGCGGGGACCGTGTGTGAGCTCACACAGCCCCATATAACCACCAGCATGCACACGCGCACACGAGCACAAAGGGGAGGAGTATTAATGAAATATCTCAATATTTCTTTAATATCTCAGTATCTGTATTAAAGAAATGCTACCTATAGTATTATCATATTTATGTCATGCTCCAAAGAACTGCATTGGTCATCAGTTTTTAGTGCCCTGAAATGTAGTCTCAGATGTACTGCTCCCAAATGGCTGACCAGCAATTCACAAAATTGCCTAGACAAAATTAACCTAATCTGATTAACCAGAATGCAATGCGGGCTGCTTACTGAGAATGCACTCCTGGCTGCTTACTCAGGAGTTTGGTTCTGAAGCAGTCACTGTCTCAACACCCCCAGCTATGGAATAAGAAAGAAATGCCAGACACTGTGGCACATGCGAGAAGATGAAATAAAATGAGTAAATTAAAAAAGTGTGCAATGTGACAGGCACAACATCTAATAAAATGAATGATTCGGTACAGCATGACCAATACATTCATTTTAAATATCCACCAAGCACCTGGTTCCAGGAATGCTTTAGAAACACATTCATACAGTGAGCACTATAATTCATTGGACAGTGACACATTTTTTGTTATTTTGGTTCTGTACTCTAGCAATTTGAGTTTGAAATGATACAATGACAATGGGGTTGAAGTGCAAACTGTCAGCTTTAATTTGAGGGTATTTTCGTCCATATCGGATGAAACGTTTAGAAATTATAGAACCTTTTGTACATAGTACTCCCCCCCCCCATTTTCAGGCATCAAAAAATATTGGACAGTTTAACAATGCAGAATAAAGTAATAATTTTTTTATATTTGGTCGCATATCCTTTGCATTCCATGACTTTCTGATGTTTGTGACCCAACAACATCAAAAGACTTGTGATATCTTATTTTCTGGTACTCCAACAAGCGATACTATAACCTCTCTGCATTTGAATGGATCTCTATGGGAATTGAGGGGTGGGACTAGATTTAGCTGTAAATTACACTGGAACAGTATGGAACACATTGTTGGCTAAATGGCTCCAAGTCATCAAGGGTCTGACGTGTCAAACAAGCCTTAAACCATCACTCTGCTGCCAGATATGCAGTAGATATGGATGGATAACTTGAAGGGTTTCTTCTCCCGACTTATTTTTCCACAGAGTTCAATAGGCAAATTTGTCAGGAGAAACAACCCTTAAAGTGATCCATCCATATCTACTGCACATCTGGCAGCAGAGTGATGGTTTGAGGCTCGATTGATACCTCACACCCTTGATGACTTACAGCCATTTCGCCAACCATGTATTCTATACTGTTCCAGCATAATTTACAGCTAAATCTAGTCCCACCCCCCAGTTCCCATAGAGATACATTCAAATGCAGAGAGGTTATAGTATCGCTTGTAGGAGTACCAGATTTTAATCCCTGCAGTTTATTCCTGTTTTATTGTACGTCTTATTCTGTATTTATGTAAATCACTTTGAATTGCCTCTGTGTACGAAATGTGGTATATAAATAAACTTGCCTTGCCTAAGAAACCAAGCATTGTCCGGCAGCCACCGGTCGCTATTACAGCACTACTTTTTGAAAGAGGCACAGCTTTTATGTGGCCTTTCCCACACTGAGTCCTTCCGCAGAATCATCCCTCTTCACTGAAGAACACAAATAAAAACACAGGCACGTGCGCACATAAAGGCACCAGGTGGCTAATGTGTGTGTCATCAGCAGGCAATGAATTACTTCTATACAAAGTTTAGGCCCAGATCACCCTGTGCTTAAATTGGCACCCGGCTTGCTCTTACCCATCTGGTGTATGTCTAAAGGTTGCTACGGTGACCGAAGGGGGAGGAGACTGAGCCTGTAGGGGTAACGTCACGAGCAGTTTGCACAGAGCAAGCGTTCTCACCACACAACAACTTGTGCACTTACCCTCCTCTGGAGTCTACCGCAGAAGAGGTTTTATTTTCAGTTGCACGCAGAGTCTTGCGTCGTGATTTCCCCTTTCTCTCTTTCTTCCGCTCCTTAAAATGTCACGTCCCTTCAAACTTCTGTGGGTACACGCGTAAACCCCTCTAAACTGAAGTTCATTTTTGACTTTGAAAGAGTAAAAATTGTTTTTGTTGGATCATCACCCTCTCTCACTCTGTACACACACACAGACGCACACACACTAGTGGAATATATCCTACTCACTTCACAGCTGATATTTAATACATTCCTAAAAAATAATGATATACAGGATTAGCCCATTTCATTCTGGTAAGGGCTTAACAAGGATAGTACAGCTGGGCTTAGAACCTAAATAAAATCCAAATAGATTTGAGCTTGAGAAATCAGGGTGATTTGGGTGGAGGAACTCACCATTAGAGCTGTATCGTTTTTTTTATTTTATTTTTTTATTGTCATCACGATATGAATTTCCACGATAAACACATCACAAAGGGCTGCAATATCAGAATTATGAATACTGGTCCTTTTTTTCTCTGCAATGCAATCAGTAAAAACTAATTTACACTTTGTGTCGTGTCTTCCTACAAAAATTACGCATTTTAAACTGAAAAACGTGTCACGCTACACGTTTGCTCAATGCCCTGCACATCTACAATTTTGTTATGTGGCGGACACCCTCATATATTGTCACGCAGTGTGATTGGACAGCCAGAGGGAATGCCAAAATTTGTTGTCATTGATACGTTTTTCTCCACTTGATTATTTTGGTTTTGACTGGTGTTCATAAACATAAACATGAAGGGGATAGAGCATGTCCAATGTAGGGAGGTGGTTAATTAAAGGCATACTGAACCTTGTTACAACATAATATTGAATAGCTACCTGGCCCCGATAGGAGTCGTAATATTCAAGCTCACCTTCATGACCTGCTCCAGTGGTCAGCAACTGGCCAATGAAGAACGTTTTTTCTCTCTCCATTCACTCCCACTGCATGGAGAAACAGGTCTCAAAAGCACACTTTTTGCACATCAACGAATGCAAACAACGCGGATTATGCCGATATACAAAATAAAGTCATGAAGGTGAGATTGAATATTACGACTCATATTGGGGCCAGGTAGCCATACAACATTATGTTCTAACAAAGTTCAGTATGCCTTTAAGTCATTGAACCGGTTGGCCGTCATCCTAACATATTTTAAATGCGTGTCTTCATCCAGCATTTCACGCATCTGATAACTAAAACATATTCTCCCTGCTTTTCCCTCGTTTTGGTTTATGGGACGGACGGTGCACCTTCTTTTGTTCCATTCAGAGTTTGCCCATACCATGCAGCCCTATTCACCATGTTGCAATGCAGTTTCCAAACAACTAAGAGATACCAGTATGAGCAAGCGTATTAACACTGTTCATGTTAAACAATCATTGTTCCTCCATCATGAGTTTGGAGATTCGACCCCACGGGGCAAACATGCCAACATATCACACCGCAAAAATCCTCAAACCTTGCAGCTGGACAAACACTAGCCAGGGTAAAAGGTGATAAGAGACAGATAGAGAAAGTGTGTCCAGAAATGTTACTTCTGCCTGCCCTGATAAACATTCACCAAACGTTCATCCAAACGTCCATACTTTTTCCACGGCCTGTAGATTCCTTATCACCACAGAGGAATCTGAATCCCCTCAGGTGATGCCGCGAATGGTTTTGCTTTTAAACATACATACAGGGCAGGCACTGATATGTAATAACATGACAGAAAGTTCAGGCAACAAATGTAACAACTTTCATGTCCTTGTGGTACACTGCCTGCAGCAGAAAAAGGATGTAGCCTACTGTTTACCTGTAAACACACACCTTCATAGAACCAGACCAACAACAGAGGGAAAGGGAAACAATGTAGCAATGTAAAAAAGGAGACCTTGGTAACAAATAAAGGCATCAAATAAACATCCCTTCTGACAGCCACATGAACAAACAACAGAGGAAGCTTTGTTTTTCCAACACGGCATTTCCCAGAATTCCCTGCATACAGCAATCAGAGCAATCAGTTCAACAGAGTGCAGGTTCGTTTCTTCACCTTTAAACTCTGGCCTCTTGGATGAGTAGCTTGGTATTGTTCTCTTTCTGAAGCCTTGCAAACACACACGCAGCTGATCGGCAGCGAACGCAGGTCAGTAGAAATACCTCAGATAAAGCTGATTTGACTAAAACCCAGACGCGCGAGTGAAAATAGAGCTTAAAGCCCACTGCTTACTAAGGCCCTCACTGCACCATGTCTGTGCCATCTGCTCAGCTCACCTGTGAATATTGCAGGTGCCAGGTGGGCAGATGAACACACAGAGATCAGCAAGAGTGTAACATAATCTCTTCTACCACAAATTCTTTGTACCACAAATCCTCCTGCCCCTCCTCCACACCTTGCCCCCCTCCCACCCCAAGAGTGGCAAATGATTTTAATTTAAATACCTTCTGACAATTAACCCCCCTCCCCCTTCCTGTTCTACCCACCTGTTTTCCAGCTTTGTACAGCCATCTAAGGCTCAATAAAAAGCAAAACAACAATTAAAGCAACACAGCTCCATAAGCATTGTCTTGCGGGGGCAAAATACCTATATAGCTACATGAAGCTTATCAAGCTTTTAAACTGCTATGCCAGTACCTCAACACCAAGCCAGAGGAGATACAAAGGGTACACACAGCAAGCATTTATAAAACGTGATTAATATAAACCAAGGAGTCTGAGAAAAGCTCATAAATTTTGCTTTCCATTTCAGTCGGAAAGAATCATTAGGTTTACGTGCGAGAAAGAAGAGCAACAAAAAAAATGTGGAAACAATTTTCTGGGGGAAACTAAATGACGGAGCACGTAACTTGTCAAAAGCCCTTTCTACCAAAGCTGCATGCGCAGCCGCGTTGTTGTTGCTGCTTGTGCAGCTGAGAGTTCTCAACTTCATGAACGAACACAAACATCTGTTTGTAATACATTCAAACGCCCGGTCTTCAAGCAAAACTGCTGCCACATTGTTAGAATGTGTACTGCCACCAAAGATTAACAGTGTAGTTCCATGATCAGATATATATATTAGATTAGCATCACTAATCGAATGTATAGCGTCTTTATGCACCACCTAATCCAGACAGTGAGTGGGAGTCTCGTACAGTGGGAGGGAGCGATTCATATTGCAAATGCTTTTACGGGTTTTGGCCTGGGTGAGGTCAGCCAGAAGGTTTTGTTCAAGGGTACAACATCTGTATCCCATTGCCCAGGCTTGAAACCCAGAACCCTCTGGCGGTCAAGACTCTAATGTCCATAACCACTCTGCGTTGCAGTACTCTTCATATTCCTCCCTGATCCCATTATGCAGTTCCCTCCAAAAAAGCTTTATTGAGGGGGGCAAATCTAAGACACTTAATTTCAACTCCCTGTGCCTGTTTGGCTAAGGCTTGATATTGACTGCACAAATGCCATAAGACTGTGATACGTTTGCTATAAAACTCAAGATGCAACACCACTAACCATAGCTGGAGTCAATCCCAGTAATTTAGCCTAACCTCTTTACATAGCTGTCTATAACCAAAAGGATATCAAATTAATTCATTGAAATTGTAATCCTCATACAACATTATGGACTATTTATTACCTGGATTGACTGAATGGAACTGAACTCAACCCAAATGAACAGCATTAATGAGCAAAGGCAATAAGGCATACACCCGTTATCAAGTGCAGTAACAAGGGTTGCTGGTCATCACTGATGACAGAGACAAAAGGTTGTTTGTTGTCAGCTTTTTTTTTTTTTTTTTCCATGCAAAGACATTCTGTGTAAACCATGCCCCCTTTCAAAGTTCTTCCTTTCAACAAGGCTAAAAGAATCTCCTTTTAAGAGTTTTTTTTTTTTTAATCCTTTGTCAAGAACAACTTGGCCATTTTGAGACAGGCATAGCTGATCACTTCAAACCCACTAAGACTACACTCTGCCTCAGTTTGTGAAAGACCCACAACGCTGTTCCCATGGGCTCTTCTGAACACCCAGCCAGATGAAACCTTATCTCTGCAAAGTTGATCTAAATTTACATAAGGGATTCTAATAAATGATTAACAAAGAGACTGAATTAACTCGAAACAAACAGACACACACAATCCAAATACAAGAGATGGGCCTAAAATGTACTTTTATTTAATCACTGACAAGACTTTCATTAACTTAACCCTGTAAGGCCCTGTGCTGCAATCCCAAGCTGTTGAGAACAGTCTGTGTTCAGTAGGCTCATACACCAGCAGTGGTTGATGGATTTCAAAGTCTAAGCCAAATCACTGAGAGAGACCCTAATCACCAAGCTTAAAACTCCAAACACTTTCATCTTCAGGACTCACTGGAATAGTGCAATAACTTCAGTGATCCTCTTGCGCATGAATGCCTGGACCGCATGTGTATTAGCTGCCTTTAATATCCTACCAGACCACCTGCTATCTCAGAGGCTGGGGGTCTTCAAAGCCAAAGGAAAGGCCTGAAGTTTGAATGAGTGAAGCATTGAGAATCACTTATTGCAATTAAGAACAGCTTATGTACTTTTGCCAAAGAGCCTACTTGCAAATGAACATCAAATTGGTGTCAAAATTTAAAACCAACCAGATCCGTTTTTTTTTCAGATTTATGATTTTGCTTGCTTAGCTATATTCAACTCATGGAATCCCAAGTGCCATCCTTACTGCTCTTGTTGCTATTTAAGTTCATCCACACAAGTGTAAACCTTTTTATCCAAAAGAAAAACTAAAGCTTGCTGAACAGAATGTCAACTGGTATATGCCTCCAATTACTACCCTTACAACAACATACATATTGAAAAAAACGAATCCCAAATGTATGCCACATCATTTATAAGTATAACATGCAATATACACAATTAGGCTACAATACATACAATATACCAAAACAGAGAACTAACGTTACAAAAAAAATGGGGCTCGTCTAATCCATCATAAAAACCATTGTGTATGTATAAATGTAAATAATTCAAACTTTGTATTACACTGAATGACTATTTAAAAATAAAATTAAATATTTCGTTTTAACATTCACAGGCATGTGATTGAGACAGTTACCACCATCTGACGATACACCGTGAAACCTCGTGCCGGGACTTAACACAGCCAACTTGCGGTTATCCCTCCTCAATACCACCATATATATATATAAATAAATAAATAAATAAATAAATAAATAAATTCCTTTGCATCTTAAACGTGAACTGAGAAATTGCGTGGTTGCCAACCATATAGTAATGTGGTCAACGTAGAATCCAGTCCAACACCTTATTCTAAAAGGCCACCAAAGTTCCCTTAAACAAAGCACCAGAGGTGGAAATCCAGGGGACAAAAAGTAAAAATCCTGCCCTGTTTTTCTTCCACCCATAGACTCAACCAGCTGATTTTACTAATTAGTTCTACCTCCTCACTGAATAATTATGTTAATTAGCAAATTCAGGTGATTGGAGCAAAATACTGGGGAGGACTTTTACTTTATGTCCCCTGGATTTCCACCGCTGCAAAGCACAATGTCGTTAACGTTCGCTGGCTATCGCTTCATAAACCTTTTGAAACTAGCTAACAGTTACTTAGCTTCTACTAGCTTCAAAATGTTGTTTGCTGGTAACAATACAATAATGAAACACACGTAGACGGAAAAATGACTAAATGACTCGCTACAGGTCGAACGGACTTAAAAAATAAAATAGACTTATTTGGCTACCGAGCTAACGCTAGCTAGCTAATTGGAGAAGGCGCACGAGGTGGACACAAGCAGCGCGTGCCTGTCCCAGACTTATTGCTCAGCAACAAGGACTATTTCTACATCAATGATAACAGCTCCGCGTAGCACACAGTTAAGAGGGACATATGATACTTCCTAGCACACACATGGTCCCCACAACCACAACAAAAGACAACGTGTTGTACAAATTAACGTTACTTTTCTTTCTTCTGGTGCTCTCCGGTTCTGTTTAGTAGCCTATTGTAATAACAGTAATTTGCTCCTATGTTGCTAGCCGGTAATTATTGAACCTAAATATAAAGAATACATAGATAGAAAGCTAGGTACGTAAACTGAATCTCCGCCCCCCATTTATTCTCTCTTCCTTCCTTTCTCTGAAAAAAATACCACTAAAGGCAAAGAGAGCTAGCTAACGTTAGCTGGCTAGCTAACTGTTATCAGTAACTATTTCGAACTGTAAAAACACCAAGCAATAACGTTCGCAAAATAGTTCACTAGATAGTTCGATATTAGTCCTTTGAACTTACAGTTGTCAAGAGGGGTCTCATCTGTTCGCTTCCATCTTCCTCCATTTCTCCAGTTTTTCCGTTCTTCTGCCCCTCTCACCGATTCAATTTGAATATGATATTACGGAATTGCCTTTTACGTGTCACCACCACTGACACAACTGACTGGCATTTTACATACATTAAAACAAAGTAGTGCCCGCCTTTTAAAAGATTGACACTTTTCTGTCCTATCAGCTATGTAGCCGCCGGCATTTATCTACCAATAGTCTCAGCGTAAGAGCGAGACGGGCGTGGTTTACATCGTAGGGGCGTGGTTTGTGACAAAGACGCATTTTTTATTCGACAAAAAAGCTCATTTCAGAAACCGTTGTTCGTGGATTGCTGAGATATGCAATTACTGCAACACTAGGGTATGTCTTTGGTAGTTTGGTGTCGATTTAGATTACGAGTTCATCCCCACAAATTCCCACGAGCTTGACACCTGTGGACTCACTGGTGAGTTAGGTCAAAGTAAATGGAAAAATCTGTATAACCCCCAAAAAAATAACTGCGAGTCATTTTAAATGAACAGTTCCATCACTGTGCTTAAATGGACAAACAAAGCCCAGTCAAATAGTTCATATTTGGTTTTTGAGTCAGTGAACAGCCTTTGACATCTTATATTTGTATGGAGGTAACCCATAATGTGTTTCCATTGAATCTGAACAACAAATTAGAAAACCAGTTTGTTCACTTATTGTATGTTGTTTTAACTGACCATTTTTCAATATATTTAGATGCCAAATGTCCGTCACATTTGTAATAATTTGAAGAAGCAAAGATAATTGACAATTCACATGCTCACATACATATATCATCTAGTTTTATTCATGGTGGGGAGAGGCCATATTAAATGCAGGGCTTTATAATGCGTAGAATCAAGAGTATATGCTCATGGCAGGCTGTATTTACTTGGTGGAGTGGACAAGCCATGTCACAATTGTGCAAAACTCATACCTCACATAGGCTACAGCACAAATGGTAGGTTTTGAGGAAAATCATGAAATCAAACTCAAATTCATGCAGTAGAGGAGAAGAGTGAACAATTGAGCCACAATATAAGATAGTTTTTCATATAAATGTATAGTACTTTTCTTTTCAATATATCTTTTAGGGGAATATTCGAGTAGTATTAATATAGTCACATGTCTCTTTTTCTGTCACTTTAACCATATTTTGTTTTTATTTTTTCCTTTGATTAACAGCATGCATCAGCAGCAGCATATGAATAAATTATTTCCCCTTTAGTCTGTGGGGCTTAGGGTATACATGTTTCCTTTTGCTGTGGTGACAGTGTTTTTGTTTTTCATCCAGTTTGAGCTAGGCAGTCCTAGACTTTGGCTTGAGCAGCTCCTGGCAGTGGTAGGATTTTGTATGTTCATAGCTGTCACTTGTAACTGAAACAGTTGGTCCTCCTAAGGAGCTTATTGAGATTATCTGATTTATTTTCATTTAAATTTCAGCCCCAATATTTCTGTTGGCGTTCTGTAATACAAACAGATTAGTACAATATTTATCATGCCTTTTGTTTGAAAAGTATGACGGAGAGCTTGAATCTCCTTAAAATTCAAACAGGATTTGTCTCTGGGGAGTTAATTCCTGGAAGGTATTTAATCTTATTCCTGGTTGAAGCCTGTGTTATGAAATATTTGTACATAGCAACCAATCATAAAGGCCTGGAACATTGCAAGAGCGCCTAACAGTACGGATGAAGTGAGACTGGCTAGCTACTTTGCATTCTCATACATGAGTCAGGAGGAAAAAGAGCCCTTCACATTGCAGTAGCCCAGTGGCGAAATGAAGAATCGAGTCTGAGGTTTTTAGTGCTCGCAGTCGCAGATGGTGCACCGTTGCACTCCAATGCAGGCTACTTTACCTCAATTACTCCAGTCGTAGGCCTTGGTGAGGGTAACTCTAAAACAAATGAAGAGTACTTATGAGAAGGGACAATACAGCCTGCTATCGATCAGTTTGTTCAATGACTAATGGCCAGTTCAACTGAAATATTGAAACCCCCTGCACATGACTTAATCAAGCCTGAGCTAGAATGTAGGCTGTGATTTTACATCTTCGTAAATCAACTCTATTGTGTCCTGGAATTTGCTATTTCCATTGAGCAGGATGTGCAGGAAAGGGATTTTTGTTATTGTTGTTTTGTGGTAAATCCAGTTTAGTAAACCGTGTACTTACATAGGAGTTTTGGTAGATGCATTTATGCTATCGGTGTCTAAAAATGGTCATATAAGGGAGGCTTATTTGGGCTTATATGCATTATGAGGTCTATGTTTTTAGGGGCTTTGTCTACTCTTGGTCCCCCAATGAAACCTCAGCCAAATCATTCTAATGCACATACTGTATGTACCACATTGTTACAACCACGATCAATCTTGATTTTTTCGTGGTAATTTGAAACGAAATATTGAAGAATAATAAATGGCTTGTTTAGGTGTATTTGGTAGAAAGAAACCATTGTCTGTTGTGGTGTGTTTCAGAATATAGCCATTAATGTGAATGAAATGGATGGATGAATAAAACAATACTATACAGTATTGTTGTCTGATGACTGAAAAAATGTTTTTGCTTAAACATAAATAGGTAGTTATTGTTTGTCAGATTTTTTTTAAATTACGGAAACGTGAACTTGACCTTATTTTATCATTCAGTCTTAGATTTATTTTTATCTACTCTTTTTTTTTTTTTTTACCTGTTAACGTATGCAAGGATTACTGCCAAACGCATCGTAGGACTGCAAAGATGGAGGTTTTTATTATTATTATTTTTTATTCGTTTCTGATTTTTCCCATTTTTTCTCCCAAATTGGTAGCCAATTGTACCTTATGCTATTCAATTCCCCGTGTAGCAACCGCTTGAGAATTTGTCGCTACACAACGCCGCCAGCTGGTAGTAGGAAGGAGGGCGCCATGTCCTCTTCAGGGCACGACTCCTCCAGCACCTGACCGTGATTTCAACTCACTCAGGGCCGCTTGTGTGCAACGATTCTCCCCCGCCGAGTCCCTCCCCTCACCACAGATGCGGCCGCCAATTGCCCTTCAAGGCACCGGCCCTACTCAGATCTGGCCGGACCAGGGGCCACATGTATAAACAGTGCTGAGCAGAAAAATGCCCTCAGAAAGCCGCGTAAGCGAGTTTCCACGCAGAAATTCAGATGCATAATATAACACGTGCTGTGAGAATCTGCGTACCTCTGCACATGATGGACACCATATGTACGCAATGTTTGGAGTCCGTGTGAGGTAGAAAATGCAACAAAAAAAAAAAGCAGATTTTAAGCAGATTTCCGACTTTCACCCTGAGCGTTCTTTTGTGCATTCTTTTACTTTTATACATGTGGCCCCAGGGGTGCAAACCCCTGATCCTCGGTGTGCTACTGCTCCAACTCAAAGTCAACGCTTTTACCTCTGCGCCACCGTGGTGCGAAGCAGGTTTTTATGAACAAATAAATATGACACAAAAAAACACAAAAACCTGTTGAGGTTATTTGTTGCTATTTTGAAAAAAATCATTGATCAAATCACTTACAGAAGTTCCATACACAGCATCAAAAAATACCTATCATTTTCATCTTGAAATATTCATGAGAGCATCAGTCTGTATTAATATTTACATTAAGTGGGCAGGTCTTATGGAGTGTGTCACGTAACTGGGTATGAAGCCAACAGTTTACAGGTTCAAATCCAAAATGTGGCACTTCTTCTGTACTCTTCACATACATTTCTTCAGTAAACAAGCAGCTATATAAATTATAAGTAAATATGTAAAGTCATCGTAGTCCAGCCCTCAGCACCAAATGCTACTACACCTGCCCTTTGTTTCCCTAACATTTCAGTCATTGTTTTATTCAATTTCAATAGGATAAGAGCCTTCTTATTAACCTGTTGAAAACTTTGAAAGTCACTCTTGTGTATACAGGGGTCAATAAGTTTCACTGTAGCCACTCCAGCTCTATGGTGTGTCTCATGAATGATGGTTACAGTGGTGTCTACCGTCTACACTCTTGGGTTTGCATACCATTTCTACATCCGCTCAGTATGAAGAGTAATATTGCATATCATGCCTGGAAAGTTCCACTCTCTCAGCCAGGGCACAAATATCTGTATTATTTGTATAGGATCCTCCCATCCAAACACGCTTTTTTACTGTGTCAATTTATCACATTCGTCATTGGTCGTCTGCTGCCCTCTAGTGGTATAATTACATGCACATCTTTTCTGAAAGACGCACAGTGCTCAATTCTAAAAATCAATTTTCAATTTGAAAACGCAAAAAAAATACATTCCCACGCTTCTCAGCCTAAGAGCTCGGCGCATTTCTCAGGGAGGAAACTTATTTTCAGCCCTCTTTTTTTGCGATAATGATGACAATATGCCATTTATATCAATAAATAAGGCTCGAATTCGCTAGTTAGGCAAGGGGATGGTTTGCTAGCCATATTGCTAAGGCATGCTAGGAAACTTGGGCATGGAAGCAGGGTAACACTCCTATTCCTTTTGGAGTGCCTTAGCCCATGGGGCCATCTCGGAATCAATTACATTGGTTTAATGTTATCTCTGAAAGGGCTCACAAAGAAAAACAATAGCAAATTGTTCTAGGTTTAGCAATACTATCAACCCTGGATTAATTATGATGCTCATATTAATTTATTTTATAGTCACTCACACATTGTCATAGAAGTGAAAATGCATTTTACTGAACCAAAGGATAATTCACATACTGGGACATCAGCAGTAAAAGCATCATTTAAAAATAGACTGCAGTAAATTTGTAATTTGCATGCACATTCTCATATTGACAGATGCTTCTTGGATTTGAATTTCCATTTAGTATATTTAAATTTAAAGGAAATTTGCTGTCTTCATATATTCAAATTATTATAACCTGTTTGGATATCAGTTTAGCATTTACATAATGAAGTACACTTTTGGTGGAAATCAATTGAAACGTTGTTGTTATAGCACAGAAAATAAAAGCATGTACCCGGGGGCATCTTGCTACAATTGTCATCTGATTTTTATATGCTTTGTGAATTATATTTAATTACTGTTTTGCTTTCCCTGTGTGGTGTGGAATGAGAGTGCAGGTCCTGGAAAACAGGATGAGGTATTTCAGCTGAGATAGATGCATGTGTATGAAATATGTATCAGGGTCAGGGGGTATACATAAATATTACTTGACAGTTAAATTCTGAATAATCCATATAGGGTACAGGTATTGGCTTTGTTTTTTTCATTTGTGAAGTGTATTCAATAAACATAAAACAAACATTTTGAACAAAATTTACTATTTAAAATAACATTAAAAATAGCAATACAAGCATTACAATAACATTATAAGGTTTGTCAGTGTGGGGGCACTCAGCCAGTCTCTATAGGGTAGTAGTGAGTAAGTTCACAGATCAAAGGTCTCAACAGTCAGTGATGTGGTGAAATGCCCTGCTGGAAGGGTGGCAGTCAGCAGCTCCCTCTTTCTTCTCATCCTGCGGGACCAACATGTTGCCTCCGATCTCATTTCTTTCAGTTTTTGAAGGAAGGGATTGTATAGCAAACATGATGTCTGTCATGCAGCCAATCATAAACATGTAAATAACACTGTACTACTGGATATTTTAGTGATAAATCCAAATAATTAATTGGTTGGCCTTTATGTTTGAACAGATGTGTTCTTGGTATGAATTTCCATCGCTTATCCATGAATTAGTTCACTGGCTAATATATAGGCCCTCAGATTTACTTTGAATGAGATTACTGTGAATGAGATTCTATGGACACTCGATTGCAGAATAAATGTCCCCATAACAGCAAATTCAAATATTTTTGGATGCTATCTTATATACACGCACACACATACAAATTCGTTTAATTTAATAGGCTACATGGAAACGTTTTCACTAGTCCTTCTTGTTTGAGTGTATTCTGACGTACGCACGCACACACACATACCTCATGAATAAGCCTATATTTGGATCACGGTGCGGTGTTCAGTAGGAACGGTAATTCAACTACACCATATAAAAAAAGCCTCATGCTTTTCACATGGCACCAGCTCTGCGCGGATATGTGTATGCAAAGCATTCATCCGGCTACTAAACTGCAATATATCTCAGGGAATATATCACCTTTCCTGCGAGCGCAGGCGGGCTGACCCCGGTCCTCTAAGGACTCAAGAGACACAAATTGCTCGCGCGCTGGGGCACGAGGTATTCTTCAGCATGCGAGCTACAGAAAGTGCCATTACGCACGTCCGACGCCACAGACTCCATTAAACAAACATGTTTTTATATTACTTTTCACTGAAGAATAGTTATAATACTTTATGATCTTGCCCCCGTCGCAATCTTGCCAAGAAAAAGCAATCCACCTAAATCTTAATCCGCCGAGTTAAATTAATTGAGGTCCATGATTATCAGGAAATGATTTGTGGCCTTCGCTGTTTAATAAGGCAGATACGAAACTGGCGCATGGTTCCATGTCTACGCGGCGGTTTCATTACCGACTCGTCCTCTGAGACAGAGTATTAGGCAAATCCGTGAGCGCTCCGGCGTCCTGAGCTTCGAAGAGCTCCAGCATTGCAATCCCCCTGCCTGCAGTTATTAGTGCCGCGGATGGCTGCGCCTCGATTCGTTTCGATCCACTGTCGTGCCAGGGAAAATAGCTTACTTTCTCAATTTGCTTTTTTAATTCTGCCAGCCAGCAGCCTTTTGGCAGTAAGTATGGTGGCGGTGTAAGGCATTCCTATATTTAAATGTCGGCCTCGGTCCATCATAACTTGGCAACTGCAAGCTTTAATCCGAGTACAGTTTAAATCTGTTTTTAAATTGATTTAACCTAAAACAGAGGATTGCCTCTCTAAAAGAGTGTGTTAACTTTATCAGATCAAATAAAAGCTTACATGTGCTAGCTGACAGAGTAGGAGCCCTGGTCTTGATCTGAAGGTTAAATCAAATATTGTTTACAAAAATAATGAATGTAAAAGATAAACAAAAATGTGTTTTCAAGGGAGGAATTCAGAAAAACAGGTTATTTTTGTTGATGCAGTCCCTGTGAGCCAAAGAGAAAATAAATGAAGCACTACCATTTGTTGACTTTCGTGTTGACAAATCTGACACTGCTCCCAGCAGGAGCACGTGTTCCTGTGATATCACTGTCTCCGTTACACTTGTGCTCATCCATGGTTTTCAGTGTGTTGGGCGCCAAATTATTAATACGAAATAAAAATTAAAAAAATTAGTGGTTTTCAGTGACTAGTGCCTGTGCACCCAGTTCCACTCCTCAGCATTTGGGTTTGAAGATGTAACAGTTTCAGTTTTCAGTCCTATACGGCCTTCAGTCCTTGCACCTGTGACCTCTGTTCTTCTAAAAGCACAAATAGGTAATGCATATTTGTGTTATTACATGTAACTCGTAATATGTGCCCTGAGCACCCATGGCAGTTCATTGCATTACATTACAATACAATAATTTGACAAATATACTTATCCAGAGGGGGGGGGGGGGGGGGGGGGGGGGGGTATTGGAGAAATTAGTGTTACTCTCAGGAATACAGAAATGTGGTATCACCAAGAAGGCACAGAGGCCCATTTATAATCACCAAGTGTAATATTAACCTAACAAACAACAATTTGTACAGTAACAAAAGAAGGTACGGTAAGACAGATAATCATACATAGCTCTACCTATTGCACTATCCAAAAGGAAATCTGAGATCACAGTGAATTGACTGGACTGAAAGCAGTATCGCCCACACTTCAGAGAAGAAAGTTGCGTAAAGATTTACCCCTGAAAGATGTACAGTCAAGCCGGAAAGTCTCCCCACCCCTTTCACCTTCTCCACGTTTTATTACGTTACAGACATATTCCAAAATTGATTAAATTCATTTTTTCCCTCAATATTCTACAAAAAAAAAGTTTTTTTGAGATTTTTGCAAATTTATTAAAAATAAAAAACAAAAATTTCTCATTTACATAAGTATTCATACCCTTTGCTTTAACGTATTTTTAAAGTATCATATTTCATATTTGGTCGCATATCCTTTACATGCTGTTACTTCCTGAAGTCTGTGACCATCAACATCAAAAAACTGTCGATATCTTATTTTCAGGTACTGTTACAAGCGATACTATAACCTCTCTGCATTTGAATGGATCTCTATGGAAATTGGGGGGTGAGACTAGATTCAGCTGTAAATTACACTGGTACAGTATGGAACACATGGCTGGCTAAATGGCTGTAAGTTATCAAGGGTCTGAGCTATCAAACGAGCCCCAAACCATCACTCTGTTGCCAGATATGGAGTAGATGTGGATGGATCACTTTAAGGGTTGTTTCTCCTGACTTTTTTCCCCATAGAGTTCTATAGGAAAATGAGTCCGGAGAAATAACCCTTGCAGTGATCCATCCATGGATGATAAAATGAACTCAATCTATTGTAGTATAAGTCTGTAACGTAATAAAACGTGGAGAAGGTGAAAGGGTGGGGAGACTTTCCGGCTTGACTGTATATTGGTCAATAAAAGTTGAGGGTGGGGTCTGCTGGAAATTCATGGAAATTTTGAGGGAACTTCAGTCAGGATATGTGAGTTGTATTTTGTTTGATCAATCTGGTATGATACACACATGCCCTGCATAGTTTTTTTTTATTTTAAATGCACAGATATTGCTTTAATCTTTTAAGCAACATCTGTGCATAAGTGTCACTGGTGGTTGTCCAAACACAAATACTGCCAATACAGCATGTGCTGGTTATCCTCAGCTGGCATTGTAGCGCTTGGTGAAATAAGGTGTGTAGTTCGCAGAAATGGCCAGGAGGTGGTGTGCAGTATCTTCTGAAAAACAAATATCTCTCTCAGTGGCTGACTAATGTGCAGAATTGATCGTTTTTGCCACTGTTAGAGCCCATGATTTCATGAGAAAACCTCCCTACCACTGTCGTTAAATATCAGCACATTCCCAAAATTTCAAACTACCCTTGAATCAGAAATAACACACAGTGCAACAAGGTCATCCTCCATCCAACTTGGTGTGTCAACCAATGAGAATTCAGCGCAAGAAAACTGTACAAATGCACAAGCTCACACGCGCGCATGCACGCACGCACGCACGCACGCACACATTTCTGCATGCAGGCGCGCAGGCATCTTCGCCTTCCCACACATCACCTCAAAATAGAGTTCTCTCAAAAGGCAAGTCATGCTGCAGGTTTTAAAATATCGCAGGGAGAGGTGGCAGATCAAAGTATCACCTCTTAATTGTAACTTGTCACTGAGTGGCAGGGAGCCCATTAGAGCACGAAACAAGCCGCAGAATCGCCGCGCTCGAACCAGCGGCGAGGAGGGTGGCAGCCGGCAGCGGCGGGGCGATGTACCGATTAGGCACAAGTTCGCGCGGAACGAAGCTGCTTCAGACGCCGCCCGTGCCGCCGCTGCCAAAGAGACGCAAATCACTCGACTGAGCCCTGGCAAAACAGCCATCGAGGAGCGAGCAGCTATCAAGCTGCGGCCTTATCACCTTTCACACTTAAGAAAATAGGTGTAATCCATGGGGCGGACGAGCCGGAGTTGGCGGGGTCCTGCGCTGTTGGCTCCTAAAATGTACCTTGTTTCCGCAGTGCCTGTAGAGAGAGAGCGAGCCCGACTCTCTGTGACTTCTCTGTGCATGTTTCCCTGACTCTCTCCCTGTCACTCTCTATCACTCTCTGTGACTCTGTCTCCCTCTGTACATGACTGTTTCTGTGACTCTGTCTCTCTCTGCACATAACTGTTTCTGTGACTCTGTCTCTCACTGTACATGACTGTTTCTGTGACTCTGTCTCTCACTGTACATGACTATTTATGTGACTCCCTGTATCTCTCTGTGCTTCACAACCTGAGAATGGATGAACAGTAACTCAGTGCAGATGTAAGAGACTGCGGTCTTTCACTTGCATTCTTTTGCACCCCTTGACTGTGACAGATTGGAATTCTCACCTTTGGTCCCTGTGAGACTGAAACTCGGGTTTCCTCAAGTTCCCACAGACAGACAACACTGACACACATAAACTACTGACACTCGACACACAACAGCATCATTTAAATACACTACTGTTAACACCGACACGCATAAACTACTGACACTCTACCCACAACAGTGTCATTTAAATACACTACTGTTAACACTGACACACATAAACTACTGACACTCGACCCACAACAGTGTCATTTAAATACACTACTGTTAACACTGACACACATAAACTACTGACACTCTACACACAACAGCGTCATTTAAATACACTACTGTTAACACCGACACACATAAACTACTGACACTCTACCCACAACAGTGTCATTTAAATACACTACTGTTAACACTGACACACATAAACTACTGACACTCTACACACAACAGTGTCATTTAAATACACTACTGTTAACACTGACACACATAAACTACTGACACTCTACACACAACAGTGTCATTTAAATACACTACTGTTAACACTGACACACATAAACTACTGACACTCTACACACAACAGTGTCATTTAAATACACTACTGTTAACACCGACACACATAAACTACTGACACTCGACCCACAACAGTGTCATTTAAATACACTACTGTTAACACCGACACACATAAACTACTGACACTCTACACACAACAGTGTCATTTAAATACACTACTGTTAACACCGACACACATAAACTACTGACACTCGACCCACAACAGTGTCATTTAAATACACTACTGTTAACACTGACACACATAAACTACTGACACTCTACACACAACAGCGTCATTTAAATACACTACTGTTAACACCGACACACATAAACTACTGACACTCGACCCACAACAGTGTCATTTAAATACACTACTGTTAAC
>CM056382.1:57781386-57786864 GCA_029718625.1 Synaphobranchus kaupii
GGCCCAGCCAGAGCCCAGACCTGAATCCAATTGAACAGGGGAAAAATGGCTCCGGCCTTGCCGACCGTTCCACTCCTTGAACATGGTTAACACGGGTCTCTGAGTGGGCTGCAGCTGTATGTATTGATCACTGTTGTTCTTGCATGAGTGGCTTCTAAAAGCACCAGGTCTATTGACTTGTTGTGCATTCCAGAGATCTGTTTATAGACCCCAGTTTTCTCTCAAATATAAATCCATTGCTTGAACTCAGAGCAGTAATAACCAGAGGTTATCCTTTACATGGTCAGCCATTGACCCCAGTGAAAAGGTACAGTCCTTTTCATAGGACCCTGACAGGATCCCGGCTAAGTCACAAGTCCCTCATGAGCCCATCCCCTTATGGTCATGATTATTCATTGCTCTGCCAAATTTTAATAGCCAATTCTTATTTGTAGGCCAGCTTCATCGCTGCAATGTCCTCAGGTGAGAGTAGGAATTAATGTTGGTTATTAAGATATGTATATGAATTTTATTTTGACATTGCTCTTCAATCTATTCATGGGTTGTAGGCAGGAGACATCAGAACATGCATTAACTGAGATATGAAGGCAGGGATTTATTTTTCCTATATTTAAAAGGGGGATTATCCGTTGGCTGGGGACCCAGATATAGAATCTGCCCAGGACGCTGGGAGAAATCCCCATCACTTTTCACTGCGGTGATGTGGTAAACCATAATGACCACAGAGAAAAGAGAACCTTGGTATAACTTCTCACCTAAAATATGCTTCCTGCAGAAATGTGTCCTAATCACGGCACCAGTTATTTGGTGGAACCCTACAGTTTCGTCTCCAGTCATCGCAGTCTCTGAAGTATCAAGGCTTGACAAGAGGGGCAAGTGAATGTGCAACATTTCAACTCTGTTAAACAGAGTAGCAAAGTTTCAATTATATCAAGCAGCTCATCAAGGAAGTACTTGTGAATCTGAGGGCATGCACACGTGAAGTGCATCCGGAAAGTATTCACAGCGCTTCACTTTTTCCACATTTTGTTCTGTTACAAGCCTTATTCCAAAATGATTAAATTCATTTTTTCCCTCAAAATTCTACACACAACACCCCATAATGACAATGTGACAAAAGTTTTTTTGAGATTTTTGCAAATTTATTAAAAATAAAAAAAATAAAATTTCTCATTTACATAAGTATTCATACCCTTTGCTTTAACCGTATTTTTAAAGTATCATATTTCATATTTGGTCGCATATCCTTTACATGCTGATACTTCCTGAAGTCCTGTGACCATCAACATCAAAAAAACTGTCGATATCTTATTTTCAGGTACTGTTACAAGCGATACTATAACCTCTCTGCATTTGAATGAATCTCTATGGAAATTGGGGGGTGTGACTAGATTCAGCTGTAAATTACACTGGTACAGTATGGAACACATGGCTGGCTAAATGGCTGTAAGTTATCAAGGGTCTGAGCTATCAAACGAGCCCCAAACCATCACTCTGTTGCCAGATATGGAGTAGATGTGGATGGATCACTTTAAGGGTTGTTTCTCCTGACTTTTTCCCCCATAGAGTTCTATAGGAAAATGAGTCCGGAGAAATAACCCTTGCAGTGATCCATCCACATCTACTCCATATCTGGTAACAGGAGTGATGGTTTTGGGGCTCGTTTGATAGCTCAGACCCTTGATAACTTACAGCCATTTAGCCAGCCATGTGTTCCATACTGTACCAGTGTAATTTACAGCTGAATCTAGTCTCACCCCCCCAATTTCCATAGAGATCCATTCAAATGCAGAGAGGTTATAATATCGCTTGTAACAGTACCTGAAAATAAGATATCGACAGTTTTTTGATGTTGATGGTCACAGACTTCAGGAAGTAACAGCATGTAAAGGATATGCGACCAAATATGAAATATGATACTTTAAAAATACGGTTAAAGCAAAGGGTATGAATACTTATGTAAATGAGAAATTTTATTTGTTTATTTTTAATAAATTTGCAAAAATCTCAAAAAAACTTTTTTCACATTGTCATTATGGGGTGTTTGGTGTGTAGAATTTTGAGGGAAAAATGAATTTAATTAATTTTGGAATAAGGGCTGTAACAGAACAAAATGTGGAAAAAGTGAAGCGCTGTGAATACTTTCCGGATGCCACTGTATATACAGTCAATCCGGAAAGTCTGAACACTCCTTTCACCTTCTCCGCGTTTTATTACGTTACAGACATATTCTACAATAGATTGAGTTCATTTTTTGTCTCAAAATTCTACACAAAATAGCCCATAAATGACAAAGTGAAAACAGGTTTTTAAACATTTGTGCAAATTTATTAAAAATCAAAATGTAAAATATCATATGTACACAAGTGTGCACACCCTTTGATATGACACCCAAAAGTGAGCTGAGGTGCATTTTGTTTCCACTGATACTGCTTGAGATGTTTCTACAACTTAATTGGAGTCCACCTGTGATAAATTCAATTGATTGGACATGATTGGGATTGCCAACACCTGCCTATATAAGGTCCCACAGTTGGACAGTGCATGTCAGAGCAAACTCAAGCCATGGGGTCAAAGGGAATTATCAGCAGACCTCAGAAACAGGATTGTGTCAAGGCATAGATCTGGAGAAGGGTACGGAAAAAATCTCTGCAGCTTTACAGGTCCCAAAGAGCACAGTGGCCACCATCATTCGTAAATGGAAGAAGCTTGGAATCACCAAGAATCTTCCTAGACCTGGCTTGCCCCGGCCAAACTGAGCAATCGGGGAAGACGGGGCCTTGGCCAGGGAGGTGAGCAGGAACCCGAGGGGTCACTCTGACAGAGCTCCAGCGTATCCTTGTGGAGATGGGAGAACCTTTCAGAATCCTTTCAGAAGATCAACCATCCAGGCAGCACTCCACCAATCAGGCCTATGGTAGAGTGGCCAGACGGAAGCCCCTCCTTAGTAAAAGGCACATCACAGCCCGCTTGGAGTTTGCCAAAAGGCACCTAGAGCAGGGGTTCCCAAACCGGTCCTGGGGACCCCCTGTGTATGCTGGTTTTCGTTGCAACCACAGTTGCAATCCCAGAATTTTAACAAGCTGTTAATTTTTCTTAATTAGGTGCTTGTCATGTTTGGAGGAATTATTCACCCTCTTAAGCCACATTATATCAGAAATAGCTATGCATGCCATGTAGAATAAACACCCCATGTTCACATTGTGCTTATTGCGCTATATTATTTAAAAAAGATAAGAAAATTATTTAACAGATCCATTTAAAGACTGATTTGAATCAATAGGCTCCTAATTGGTGAAAGTGTGGACACATGGCCACTAAAACTAACCATTTGGTAGATAATGAAGAATTCAAACACAAAGCAAATGATAACGAGCCAAACCTGCATTGTGTTAATAAGCTTAAATAAAAAATTGTGTTAAACACATGTGTTCAACAACCTAATTAGAGCCTATTGATTCACTTCGCTCTTTAATTTGAGTGAAAATACATTATTTTGTAACTTCTTTTATGTAATAAATAAAGCACAAAAGCACAATGTGAACATGGGGAGTTTATTCTACATAGCATGCATAGCTATTTCTGACATAATGAGTCTTAAAAGGGCGAAATATTCCTCCAAACATGAAAAGCACCTAATTAAGAAAAAATTAACAGCTTGTTAAAATTCTGGGATTGCAACTGTGGTTGCAACGAAAACCAGCATACACAGGGGTCCCCCAGGACCGGTTTGGGAACCCCTGGGCCTAGAGGACTCTCAAACCATAGTCACGTCTGGAGGAAACCAGGCACCGCTCATCACCTGGCTAATACCATCCCTACAGTGAAGCATGGCGGGTGGCAGCATCATGATGTGGGGATGTTTTTCAGCAGCGGGAACTAGTCCTGATAGAGGGAAAGATGAATGCAGCTAAGTACACCAAGATCCTTGAAGAAAACCTGCTCCAGAGCGCTCTGGACCTCAGACTAGGGCGAAGGTTTACCTTCCAACATGGACAATGACCCGAAGCACACAGCCAAGAGAACAAAGGAGTGGCTTCGGAGAAAGTCTGTGCATGTCCTTGAGTGGCCCAGCCAGAGCCCAGACCTGAATCCAATTGAACATCTGTGGAAAGAGCTGAAAATGGCTGTTGTGTACCGACGCTCCCCATCAACCTGACGGAGCTTGCAAGGATATGCCAAGAGGAATGGGCAAAAATGTCCAGAAACAAGTGTGCCAAGCTGGTAGCTTCTTTCCCAAGACGCCTTGAAGCTGTAATCGCTGCCAAAGGTGCAGCAACCAAGTATTAGTCTAAGGGTGTGTACAGATATGTAACCCCTAAAAAACCTATTTTTGTCAGTAAAATAAAATTGCATATTTTCTAAAAACCTGTTTTCACTTCGTCATATATTGGCTATTGTGTGTAGATGTTTGAGGCAAAAAATGAACTCAATCTATTGTAGTATAAGTCTGTAACATAATAAAACGTGGAGAAGGTGAAAGGAGTGTTCAGACTTTCCGGCTTGACTGTATTTATACTTACTAATAATTTTGTTTTGGTGCTGCGAATAAGTCAAGAGGCATATTTTGCTTCTGTTTAGCTGAAAAAACTTCACCACAGAAGAAAAAAGATGCTCAGCTCCCACTTGTTCTTCTCCTGTATTTGTGTTGCTATGCACTCTTCTCATCGCTGTTACATTCAGCTCGAAACCAAAAACTCTTACAAAATCGTTACAATGCCTTCCCTATCTATGCTAATACGACCTCACTGTTTTAACTGAACATCACTGACAACCTAGAGGCCAATACACATATGTCAAGTATAGACAGACCAACTAAAGAGTCCTGGGTGTCTCTTGGTTGCAGGTTTGAATGTTGGCAGACACTTGACCTCTAATGCCACAATACAGACAATGAATTAATCCCACTTGCAGATTGACCAAAGAAGTCGACGTCTCTCCAGATAAAGATGCTTTCCGCATAAATAAAAAATTAAATGATGGAAAAATGCAGGCCGATACCATTTGGAAAAAAGGCTGTTCCAGAAGACGTCACACCCTGTGCATATGAGGCCTAATCACAGATGCATCAAGTATGATTCAGTGATAACAGGAGCTGTGATGCTTTAATGAGAGGTAAGATGTGCAAATGCTGAATCCTTGGCGGTTTAATGAGGACTGATGCCCACAAAAAAAAATCTGGCACATTGTCACTAGATCAGTTGTGTCCTTTCTTTCAAAATCATTATGTCACAGTTTCCCTGTTTGAAGGTGTCTGCCAAAGGATAATGAAATAGACATAGCAGATAAGTAGGTTTGTGAATAAAGACAACATAGATACAGACTGAAAGACAAACGTAAACAAACATAGGCATACATGAAGAATGAAGTTCCCTAATGGGAAAATAAAAGTTATTCTATTCTATACAGACAGATAGATATATGGATGGAGAGACAGACAGACATGGCAAACAGACAGAGGCAAAATAACACTAATTA
>CM056382.1:57787364-57839864 GCA_029718625.1 Synaphobranchus kaupii
TGCCAACATTATAGTTTGCTAACATAAAATCTGTGGAGTGGTTAAAAATGAGTTTTAATGACTTCAACCTAAGTGTATGTAAACTTCCGACTTCAACTGTACATGTATTTGTTTAATTTAAAAAAAATTGTGATATGTAAGGTGAAAAAGGTCATACTTTTTAAAAATGTTTTAATATTTTTCAAAATTAAGGACTGAAATTAAATATGATTATACTAAACGTCACCCACTTGTCTGCCCCAATAAAAAACAGGTAGCCTAAGTTGACCCCGGTGTATTAGATCTTCAGAATACACTAAGGGCATGATTTACTAAGACCTTTAGCATG
Source organism: Synaphobranchus kaupii (assembly GCA_029718625.1). Taxonomy (NCBI): domain Eukaryota; kingdom Metazoa; phylum Chordata; class Actinopteri; order Anguilliformes; family Synaphobranchidae; genus Synaphobranchus; species Synaphobranchus kaupii. The sequence goes on from CM056382.1 coordinate 57,787,693, forward strand.
AGCAAAACCTTTTAGCACACACAAAACTAATAACACAACAAATGATTGGTGCAAAACAAATACCATGACCAATCATTGGTCACGTTATTGGTTTTGCGTGTGCTAAAAGTTTTTGCACACGTTAAAGGTTTTAGTAAATCAGGCCCTAATATGTTTCAACTTCAATCCCCAACAACACCAAATATACTGTTTCTGAAAAATCTGTCAGTTTATAATCTAACTAAATTAGGAGATCCTAAAATATGCATTTGTGTGGTCGTCCTCTCTGTGTGCATTGTTCAGGAAGTGTTGCCATAAATATACAGAGCTCCTTCCTAGTTCAGGTCACACATGGTGAGTGTCTCACAGTAAAATATTTTCACCAATTGCCATCAGATACAGGCATCTAGTACCATGATAGCTCCATTGCTAAGAAAGACTGATGATTTAATGTCTATTTTCCACTACAGATTTTAAATAAGTCAGTTTGTAGTGGGTGGCCTGACACAGAGCAGATTCAGCATAATATATCTTCAGTATCTTTTTAAACATACAGCCATTTTAAATGTTCATGTAGCCTATGCCTCCTGTGATATGCATTTTAACAAATGTAATATTAAATCCTATATCTTATAGTATTGTAGGCCTATTTTATATTAATGTTATATTATACTTACTTTTACATACTTTTTTTCATTATCAGTGACTGAGCCAGAATTATACTTGCTTCGACTGTAAATTCACCTTTGCAAAAGTATTGTATAACCTTTCTGAAAAAAACAATCATTTAAGGAGTCAATGCCCGTGTTACAGTGATGGGTTTTCATGATGCTGGTGTCACAGGTTGACGTGAGTGTAGGCTAGCCTACATACGTATATCTGAAGTGTAGCTTGTGTTTCACGTCTTTAAAAAGTATAATAACTTTGCTAGTTTATTAGTCAAAAACAAGGTTATTTTGTACATTTTTCCTCCTGTAGGCCTACAAGTCAAAATAGGGTAGAGAAACATGTGAGATAAAAGATAATCACAGACTTTTGTCAACACATAATGTCGTTTGATATTAACATTTTCCAAGGCCCCCCTCCCCCTATGTCTTTGTTGTAAGGCTTGTCCTGCTCTGACAGAACGGTGACATGCAGTGTAGCTCGTGATCCGATAGCATGACAGAGTGTCGCTTCCTTCCGCAGAGTTGATGTGTAGGCTACAGTGTTTGAGCACCAAGCTTTGACTGTAGAAGGTAGCATATAGTTTTAGGTCCGGGTGCGGTGAACCTGGACTGGTTGCTGCATGCATGATTTCTCTAAGCTATATTGACCTACACAAAGGCTACAGAGGACAGTGCCATGCCATTAAATAAATAGGCTATCTTAGAACTGTCCAAAAGCCTATATGGACTGTGTCACGTTTAAAAATACATTATAGAATTCGTTTCAATGCAAGAAAGAAACGGAACCAAATGTAGGCTAACAATATGTCAAAATTGCAATGGGAACACGTGAAAACTATAACATAATCAAGTAACCTTTCCGGACAAGGTTGAATTCGCTAATGCATTCCTTGTCGGTATATGTCTCTGAAATGCTATCTTTAAAAACATTTGCGTCCATTTTTCGAACGAATTAGCCTACATAGAACAAACCAATTAGTTAAAATCTGTAAGCAATTAATAAAAATGAATTCGCCATAGCCTAGGCTACTAGCTATATCGACCAATTCTTTCACTCGCTCTTTTTCAAAGTAAACTATCTCATGCCCGAGCCGCATAACTTTAAGGCCATGCTGCGACTCTTAGGGTTAGCGAGGATGGATAGGCTACATGTTAAAGCAAGGAGACAAGATCGTGTTTATTTCGTTCATTATTTTTTTTTCCACAATTTCACTGATATTCAATCGAACAGCGAAACTTTCGGATGCAAAATTTTGCCCTGGCACCAACCTTTGTTTTTAATTTATGACTTAACACAAATCATAAATTTACGATTTATGACAAACGATTTTTTTCAGTCGTGTGATTTCTTGTAAGAGTAGGCTACATTGGAGGAAATCGTAGGCTTAGGTGATACTTGTGGCTTGAACGGGTGAGATTTTTCGTGATGACTAACAAAGTAAGTTTTTTTTAAAATATATACAGACTACTTATGTGGGTGAAATAAATCTCTGCGATGATGAGTAGGGATGTCAGGCATGTTTACAACTTAAATAGGCTATTTTATAAATTGGGTAAAGGCAAACATCTAAATTTTTGTCCAGCTAGACGATTTAGCATAAGACATGCAATATTCACACATTTAACAAAATAATGCCGCTCCTGCCCAATAGCTATTTTCCTGTCTCACAACTACACAGCTTGTGTCGATATTCAATAATAAAATAATTTTTATAAAACAACGTTGAAGTAGCCTATTGATAATAACACGCGCGCGTGTTCCCATTGTCTTCCTCGTTACCAGTGTACTCTAACTGTGAATCCTGACTGTATCAGGAACATGCTGGCACGCTATTTTAGGACATTTCAGAGAAACATTAGCCTAATTAAGTTTGCTCTAGTTTAATCATAAATGGGCCTACGTATGTAGCCTAGACGTGTATCATCAGTTGTAGGCTAGGCTATTGCTTTTCGATTTGGGGTAAACAATTGTCCCCAAACCAGCGAAATCAGTGAAGACAATACAAAGCTATGAAAAAAATACCATCGCCTTCTGATCTGCTGAACAACGGGGGACTCAGCAGCGGTCGATGCTCAGTCCTCAGGCTCTGTCGAACAGCGACTATAGAGCTCAAACTGCAGAAAGTGCGAAGACACTGTTCTGAAAGCACACGATATTGGAAATTCCGGATCGGAAAGTCGATTCTAAAAACTTAAGTGACTGATTCAAACTCGTTCGACAAGCACATTAATAGGCTACTTTTAAAAAAGACATAAAAAACGCATGTCGATGTTTTGTGATGAGCCAACAGATAATGTATAGGCCTACAATCTTGGCGATTAATCTGCAGTGATAGGATAGGCTATCTGCAATACCCATAGGCTAAGATACAAATGAGCAACATGAGTTAGACCTGTACATTTCCTGAGGAGCTATAGACTACATTAAAATAGATTTAGACGTTTTTAATATTTGTAGGTTATGTGTGAACGCCCCACATCGTTTGATTGCAATCAAAATGTATTAGATATTCAATTTCCGAAATAGAAATGTGTGATTACCACACCTAATTTAATCAGTGTGTGTAAACTGAAAGGTCGCCTAGCGTCCATACCTGCCTAAATCAATCAGGGATACATTCAACTTGAGGGGAAAAAATACCATGATCAATAATTAAAGGCCATTGGCCTGCAAATTTGCAATATATATATATATATATATATATATATATATATAGCCGGATTGTATTCCATGAAATACTGTAGGCCAAGGTCCCAGTCATCTTTCAGAGTGATTATGGGGTAGCCTCCACTGCCATATGCTTCTTGAGTTAAGTAGGCCACCTTTCCAGAAACTGGAATAGTATAACTGCCAATGTGCCCGTCACTTTTCTTGGCTAAATGTCGGCGCTGGACTCACGTCACCACCACTGTACCTTTTGTAGGCCTATAGGACAATGGTTCTCAACTTCGGTCCTGTGTCTGCTGCATGGTTTTCGTTCCAACCACAATTGCGATCGCAGAATTTTAACAAGCTGTTGATTTTTCTCAATTTGGTGCTTTTCGTGTTTAGAGGGATTATTTACCCTCGTCTGAAATAGCTATGTATACCATGGAGAATAAAATTCCCCATTATACTAAATTGCATAGCTACTATTACGAGAAAAAAAAAAAAAAAAAAACGTAGGCTACATTTTAACTGATCAAATTAAAGACTGGATTGAATCAATAGGTTCCTAGTTAGGTGATTGCACACGTATTTAAGTTATTTCATAATATTTTCCGTAAATATAACAATGCAGGTTTGGTTCGTTATCATTTGCTTAGTCTTTGAATTATTCATTATTTCCCAAATAGTTTTAGTGGCCATGTATCTATGAATTAATTAGGAGCCTATTGATTCACCTCGGTTTGCAATATAAACAATGTGAATATTGTAGGCTACTTTTATTCTTAATGACAGGCATGCCAACATAATGTGGCTTAAGATGACAAGTAATCTCTGTAAACATGAAAACGCCCTATTTTTTCTTGAACAGCTTTTAAAATTCCGGGATAGCAATTGTGCTTCGAAAGAAAACCCAACATACACAAGGGGGACCCGCCGAGGTTGACAACCTCTGCTAGAGGCTACATCAGTGATCTTCATTCCTGGTCCTGGAGGGCCGCTGGGTCAGCAGGTTGTTGTTAATCGGCACTTAATCGGTCGATGAAAGCAGTCGAATACACAGTTAAAATCAACCCACCTGGTTTCTTGGGTCTGAATTGGTTGCTGATATTCAAGCGAAAACAAAAACCAGCTGACCCTGTGGTTCTCCAGGACCAGGAATGAATATGACTGGGCTACATACACATCTTTATCGTTGATTTAAGTCGGACCTTACCATTTAGCGCTCGCCCCACAACAAAAAGGTAAACAGCGGAGTCGTCGCTTACGAGAGTTTCAATCGATTGCATCCAACCCGATTTAAACGAAATCCCGCGAATTTCACTCGCTATTAAAATATAGCTATAAGGCTTAGAAATTACTGTAGATCCAGGTCGTGATAAATACCGCATCCTCTAAAAAGTGCGATGGGCGCGGGCTTAGCCTATACATTGTACAAAAATTGTTTTAATACAATTCACATCCAGCGCCACTGCTGCGCCAGTATCGTAATCTATACGCAGCAAGTTTCTTGCGACAACGGACGACTGGGTAGGTAGAAAAAGGGGGAAGATTAAGAATTGCTCAATTCAGCATCTCATATCAAAATTATAGGCTAAAAAAACATATATATATATATAATAATTATCGGGGAGTATTTAAAAAATAAATAAATTTAAAAAAGAAGCCATTCATCAGGAAAACAGGCTCTGAAAAGCATGGGTTTTATTACTCATTTTTATAACACTGCCATGTTGACATCACATTCTACAGTGCACAAATACTGTACAGCAAAAGATCCTTCAATAAATAAAAATCACATTTGTATAAAATAAAGTGAGGGGGAGGGACATGCTTATCAAAAAAATATAACATTGGTCACATTGAGGGGCAAATATCAGCACAACTTGCTTGGAGCATCGAAAGCTTTGGCACCTTCAGAAGTTACATGGTAGCACATTGCCGAAAAGGGGGGGGGGGGGGGGGGGGGGGGGGGGGGGTTGGTGGAGCTGGGGTAGGGCAGGTTGAAGGCAATGGGAGTGGCACTCCAATGGGAATACAAAAAAAGGGGACGTCATCAACATTTAAAAAATAAAATACTCTATGGGCTCGTGTAGAAGGCATAATAACCCATACTTTTGGAGGGCTCTTTGCTGTACTCTTCAGTAGTCAAGTCCTCACATTTAATGGTGGGAGAGTTCTCTGTACTGGAGTTGCCAGGAGACACCCGCCTCCTCTTGCAGACCATAGAATATACGCCGGAATCGGTTGAGTCCAAAGATTTCAGGGAGGGCGACGTCTCGATCCAGGTGGATGAGGTGGCGGTGCCGCCCCCGTCTTCCCGGATCTTGTCCTTGCCGGAGAGGTGGTCTTCAGAGAAACCTGTGGGACTGGGCCTTGGAGACCAGGGCAGGCCCGTGGTCATCTTCCGCTGATAAGTGCCTCGGGACCCCCACCCCGCAGCCATGGAGGCAAAGGCAGAGTCGGGGTAATAACCAAGGGCGTGGGAGGTCTGGAGGGGCAGGGACTTGATGCCGTAGGGCAGCAGACCGCTGGAGTAGTCCCCCTCGTAGGAGCCGAGGTCTAGCTTGTTGGACCCGGCCTGCTGCATGGGCGTCACGAACCAACGCTGTGTGGCGGCCGCGCTGGCCTCCTCCGCCTGCGGGGACAGGATGCCGTTGGTCTGGGGCACGGCGCGCTCCCCATTGTAAAAACGGTTCTGAGGCAGGTTGTTGACAAACTGGTCCTGGAAGAAAGGCTGCATGGCGTAACGGGCTCCCGGCACAATCTGGTGCGAGCGAGGAGAGTCGGTGGGGGACGGGGTCAGTCTGTCGCTCTCTGGGGCAGTGTACATTCTACAGAAATGACAGAGCAATAGAGGGAGAAGCTCAGGGTTTTGTTACAGCCATTTAGAGACAAGCAGAAGTGATGGCCACTTAATGTTATTCATACGCCCTCATCCACAGCGACTTACGAGTATTTTTTATATAAATGGATAAACTTGTAACAAAGTGGTTAAGGGCTTTGCTCAAGATCTCCCAAAGCAATTTGGAATTGAACCTGAAGCTTTGGTCTTCAATTAATTCCGGGGTATTGGGGGCTCATACTTACGAGTCATAGTTGTCCCGGAAGCCTTTAGCGAAAGGGTTGTGATCAATTTTCAGCTGTGTGATCTGTGAAATGAGGGGGAGGAAAGGTTAGACGAGTCCCTTTAGTGTAGGTGGAAGAGGAGGAAACTGGACACTGGAAAACGACTGACAAGGGCACGCTTCTTACGTCTGTGTTCTGGTAAGCGGTGACCGCAATGAACTGGTTTTCGGGGAAGGTGAAGGTCTGAGTCTTTGACTCGTTGCTTGCGTCTTCCACCCCGTCCTCAGTCACCTCGACAATGTGTAAACGTGGCTGATATTTGTGCAGAGACTGGAGGACGATCATCTGCAGATTGCAACAGACTAAACTTCAGCATCCGTCCACTGCAAGCAGTACCCATATTGCAAACGATTTAAACTGGCCCTTTGTGAGGGAACCTTTTATGTTCCCGTGTTACTTTCCAAGAAAAGTGAAAGGTAGGCATAGCTGAAGTAAATTTGAAAACATTAAAGAATTGAGAAAAAAGGCAAGATGCCGAATCTGAAGGAGTTGGACAGCAGAGAATTCTCAGTGATCCATCCCATGAAATATTGAATACAAAGTTTTGAAAAAGGATACGAATCTCATAATTCATGCACAATTCCATCACCTACTAAACTGGAAGGCCTCCTGATAACCGCACACTGTATACAAACGCACTAGATGCATGTGGCACATTGCTTATGGTCAAACATAGAAACTTTTGGACACTTCAGTGACTCACCTGTGTACTGTTGTTATTGGCACCTTTGTTATTGGTCAGTTTCAGTTTGCCAAAGGAAATCTCCTGCCTCATCCAATGAGCACCTGTGTTCGGAGATTCTGGGTGGACGTACATTTTGTTCCCTTAAAGAAAAAATTTAAATTAGAATCATTTTCTTCACCAGGACATTTAAACAGGCAGAGAGAACACAATTAGTATATAGTCAATGCTTTACTCAAAACCTGAACTAATGTCGGCAACTATACGCAGGTATAAATTAAGGAAAATAAATGTAAACAAGTTTGTTATAGCTTCGACTAAATTACAACATGCACAAGTTCTATAAAGTTTAATTCCGCGGACTGACATGGTGCTATTCACATTACATTTACATCGTGTCAAATGATTTCGATTAGTCTGGTCAGACGTTCCTACCTTGCATATTGTTATCCGCTTTTCCGCAGGTGACCCATTTCCCTCCTTGAAATCGCCAATGGTTCGGATCGGCCAGCACGACTTCCACAAACACATTGTAATGGGCTGTAAGGTTCAAACCGGTGATATTGAAACTAAGAAACGGGAACATTCGCCTGCCAACAGAAATGAGGTTTAATCAATACAATAGCCTACGTTAATAGCAAGGAGATGAATATATTTCATATAGTAATATACCAATCTAAATAAAAAGCATTTTACGATTGATATTCGACAGATCAGTGCATGTATGAATTTAATGTCATACTACGCGCACACGCGGAATTCTACGCAGTTGCCATTCTAAACCAGAATCATTTAAATAAATTGCAGGCAATCACAAAAATGTATTGCAATTTCAGAAGCTAAATTTAAAGGGCATTCAAAATAAAATTAGAAGGCAATTTCAACTACAAATAGGCCCATCATTTTATTTATAAAAGGCGAGGAACCTAAATTCAGACCAAATTAACACGTTTACAATTAAATTAAAACATTGAAAATTGTAGCCTACAAGCACTGAACTAAAGAGCATAACTTGCAGCGTAAAGACAAGTACTATTCAATTTATTTACTATTCTTTTAGTTTAAACAAATAGTTTGCATGGCACGGGTATTTAAATATGAAATGCACAGAAACTCAAATAAGCACACCTTTCGCTCGATCGGTTGTGCGCGCTTACCTGCCCTGCTTAGTAATAATCATCTCCGTCTGATGTCGGTGAAATTTCAGCCACAGGGGCCGGTTGCAGAGGTAGACTTGAGCCCTCACCCCAGTCCCCGTTCCTGGGATATTCATAGAGCCGATGCCTGCCCCCGTGCTCGGGTACGAAGGGTAGAGACACCCCGGTCCTTGCCCAAATTGATACCCTGAGCCAAACTGGCTGCGTCCAGCGCAAACGGCAGACGAAAACCCAGTCGGTGGCAGGACAGATCCATAGTGAAGCGATGCTGAATACCTGGATCCGTTGGACCCAGCATAAACTGTCCCACTCTGGCCTGCGTAAGGAAATAGGGAGCATGGGTTCGCCACGTCGTTTGTCTGCTGAGAGGAGGACGAAAGAAAATATCTATCGGAACCAAGTCCATCTATGTTGTACCGACTGCCACTGGACAGGTCGTCTTCGACAACAGGCGAACTTTTTCTTCCATCGGCAGCTGCTTTAGTTCCAGGAAAGGTCTCGCTCTCTCCCTCTCCCAGCATGGCGTTTCCCCCACCACTCAAGTACTTTTTGGGCCCGTTCCCCGATTCAGATTCCGTCCGATCGACCTCCTGAAACTCTAACGGTGTTGATCCAGGGCTGTGATTGCTTTCTGAAGGGGAGAGGTGGTAAAAAGTCTTGGGTAAATTGATGGCAGCGCTGGGTAAAATTCCCTCTCCTAGCTGCATCCTTAAAAGCAATGCAAACAAAAAGCCCCTGTTAACCTGACGGGTGTAAAGCAACGCCACCAAAAGCAACACAACGGTTGCCTTCAGTTGCTACCTGTCGACAGTATCTGCGTTTCTCCTACTACTAACCAGCGTTGCCCTTCAAAGCAGCCACACCTCCAGATTTTCGCAACTCCTGTTATAATCTGCAAGTGACAAAATTGTTTCAGGGCTCTTATATATGATCGCCTTATTCACACTCCCAATTTGCCGTGAGCATCATGGGAGGGGCTTTGGAAAAAACCAGGCACACATCACTCAGCCTTCCTTGCCCATTGGCCGAACCGACTGAAATTAATTAAATTACATATAATTAACCCAAATGTATCAGAAGCCTAAAGGAAATCATTACAACGAAACATTTAGCTTCTGACGCACTGATTTAGTCTGGAAAAAAAACAATTTCAATTAAAATAAATAAATACATAAATGTTTGGTCCAAAATGATTGTGCCGAAGTCGGCAAATTAATCACTTGGCAAGAACATCATGACTTAATGTCAAAAACATAAACGAAATTTTCGGAAATATGTTCGGTCTACAAGGGTATAAAAGTATAGCCTACTATAAAATATGTATCGTAAACCTGCGTGCATGCAACGTTTTAAAAGAAACATAGGCTTCATTCATTTAGATTGAATATAGACTGGAGTAGCCAGCCCCATTTGATTACCGAGCAGATATCCTACCTGGGAGCGGAAAGTGTGCGATGCATCAGCACTCACTGCGGGATTAAAATTTGGGAGAATCTGTGACGTTCACTCTGGAGTCGTGGTGTGCGGTTTGGTTCTGTACTCCTCTTTATAAAATGTTGTGTATTGGCACCAGACGGCTCTTGTTTTGACCTGCTTTAATTTCAATAGCAGATCTCCAGCGCATTAACAGCTAACTGATTTCTCATTAGCAGCCAGTTACGAGGTCTTTATCCCTGACACGTGCGTTCAAAGCCGAAGTTGCTCTGTGTGGCTCGTTAATTAACCGTGGAACACATTTAAATCTTCCGTCTTTACTTCTGTGAGTTATAGACCAATCAAAATAAAACACGAAAAATGTATTTGCATGGGTTACTTTTAAAAATAGTGATTTAAATAGCACCCCGTTTGTATGCGCAAAAATATTTTTTAAATGTCCCGTAAAATATTGATAGGTTCGTCCCCGACGTTAAAAAATAAATGCGAATAAATGTTTTTTAACAAACGTTTTCTATATAATCTAAAATTTTTAAACTTTTTATTTTCCTTCAAAACAATTATTTTCTTATTAACTAGATGAAAAGATTTTGTTTACAAATAATAGTCGAACTGAGAGGTGCTCAACGAAAGGCGTGAAAGACACACAGTGGAAACTTGTCGCCTGTGGTGTTTAGTTCTTACCTGAGAAGAAAGTGTTCTCACAAAAGTGTGATTTATTTTATTTTCTGTTCTTCCCTAGCCGATGTTTAACCATCTATAGGATATGCTAAGTTTTTCAGAGTAGCCCATATGTAGGCCTACTGAGTTAAACATTTTAAGAAATTTCTTTAAATTTTAAGCAATTCCTTAAAATCTTTAAATGAAGATGGTGAACAATCGGACATAAATGGCATTTTAAATAAAAACTGATCAGGGTACAATCTACCATATAGGTTAATATTTAATATAACTGATGTCGGCTCGATTAAAAGAAACTGGATGTATATCTGAAGAAATCCCACACGTGGAAAAAGCAATTGAATGTTAATGCAGTATCTAACTCAATGCAATCTGTCTATATAATCAGCCGTGAGTTAGGCTTCATGAAAAGACAGCGGCGGATTCAAATCCCAATGGATTCCCCTCTCCCTAGCAGAAGGAAAACGGCCAATTATTTTTCCGTCTGAAGAAACCTGTGATGTAGCACGGATAGACAGCTCGGAAAGGGGACACAAGATTATTAAAACAGCTAATATTCTAGGTGGTGATACCGCGCGATGATGCAATTTAACAAGAAACTGGTTGGTCACATTCTGTGTATTATACGCAGAACACGACTGCTTTGACTGCAGGCGCACAGTGTGAATTGATCTTTTACCCCTACAATGAAAACTGTCTCTTGGTTTCCAAGAATCAACAAGTTAAAACAAAATAAGCCAGCATTTGTGCTAATTTTTAACTCGCTTAATCGCAGTTTTATAAGTTAAGTGGTATGTTTAAATTAAATAAAACAATAGTGTTAATTGCATAGGCCTACACAAAGTACAATTATTGAATAAGCCTATACATTGAATAAGTAACTGTGGAAATAAGATCAATAACAACTTACCTATGTGGCTCTTCATTTAATAGTATTTTAGGTGAAATGACACAATAGATTAAAGGCAGGTTATGTGGCATTCAATAAATACTAGGCTACTAAATTGTAATGAAAATCACAACAGCAAACGACAAAAACCGTTCCCGTGTGCGTAAAAATATACAGAGCGCTCAGTTATACTTTGATCACCAGATCATTGTTTCTCGAGGCGAGAAAGAAAACGAAAAGTAGCTTACAAGCTTCCCTGTCGACTATAAGTAGGCTACAGACCGAGACTATCTGCGGTTAGCAGCGCTCTCTTGTGATGACAGAGAGCATCGTAGCTTTTTATGCAGTTCTGCTTCTGGTGCCAGTTCCCGACGCGATGTATTAAATTTGATTTAGACTCACGCTCATCTCGTACCATCGGCAGAAATAAATTACTTGTAGCCTACTCCTGTAACCGTATTTTTATTTATGCAAGCGCTAATTATTTCTACTACTACCACTACTTGAACTGCTCCTGTTTTATTACGACGAAGACTACTCCTACTATACTGCAAATAATAATAATAATAATTATTATTATTATTTTATTATTATTATCATTGGTGTCTGCTGTGAGAAGAGTGATGGTAGGTCCTACCAGCCTATCTGTCATCTGCATTTCATGTAATGACTATCAACCTTCTAACTGGGAGGAGAGTATGGGAGCTGTCATTTAAGTTGGATTAAAGGCCCAGAAACCTTCCTTTGAAAAAAATATATAATGTATTGAACAGAAACTCTCTTTTTATCCTCAGCAGACATAAACCAACTTACACACCTAGGAGAAATTGAAGTACATTTCCTTAATATAAGATTCAAACTGCAAGGCCATATGGTCCACCCGTTTATGGTCCAGCTCATTTGGTGTTGCTAACATTTAGAGGAAGGCTTACCCTTATTTTCAGGACCTCCTTTTTGTCTGTCTTCCTAATTCAAAGCCAGTGCCACAGGTACCATGTTACAGTGTGGGACAGAGTGGCAGTACAGTGTGGGATCTTGGCCTGTTAGCAGGAGGTTGTAAGTTTGTTCTCCTAAGATTGTGGAGAAAAAGGCCTAATAAATGTGAGATAAGTTATGGTGTAAGGTAACTCGGTGTAGGATGTTTCTAGTAGAGTCAAATTGAGTGAAAACCTCCTCCAGTGTGAGAACAATGTGAGACATCAATCAAGGTCTTCATTGCTCCAATGTCCCCAAGCACTCTTTTGTCTGAATACGTGTCCACTCTTAATAGTTACACATCCATTTTGTCACTCAGTAACTCATTTTTCTCTCCCCAAAGCAGTACTCTTTGGTAATAAATACACCCCCCAAATATTTACCCACCCATCCTGCCACAACAACCGCCAACAATGGGGAATTATTGGAGGACATATTTCAGTGGAAAGCTGTACAGAGAGATAACTGTGGGCTTTGGAAATAGGGTAACTCAAAATCAATAATTCGCTTTTAGACCAGTTGGGCTGAAGCCGTGTGGGATGGCGAAGCCTTAATGCTCTGCGCTTCCTAATCTCAGAGGCTTTGATACAGAGGGCAGTGTGCTTGGGATGAAGAGCCTCAGCACCCCTCACAGAAAAGGCCTAGCGTTCTCTACAGAGCGTAGTGAGGGTTAGCCTGGGGGCGGAGCAGACAGACATGGCAGAAGCAGTCAAAGCTTCTGTCCTATAAACGTTTCAAGTTAGAATTTCCGCATGGAATCTTCCAGGCAATTCGGCTAATTCATTTAATAATTTGTGGCAGACATGGGGAGATGGCTGTTGATCAGATTGTGTGTTTTTTTGTTTTTTTTTGCAAAGCTCTCGACTCTCATTCCTGTAGTTGTCCTGCACGTGGGATGACCCCATTTGGAAATGCCATGTGTTTAAGAGAACACTGACAGAATGAATGAACATAAATGAAATAAATACCCAATGAAGCCCAGGTTGTTCTTGTATTTTCTTCTTATTTCCTGTCCTCCTTTGACTATCAAATATTGCTTGAGATGGTAGCCTGGATTATATTTTGAACAGTTTTTTTATTTTCTATTTGAATAGACAAGACATCAGTTTGAAAAATCAGCAGTGGATGTAATTTGCCATTGAAAAGCTTTAGTCAGTTTCATGAAATACAAAAATATTTTAATTTAAATTAATTAAATAAATTAATTTAATTAATCCTGGCCTATTCAGTGACTAAGAGCACCTTTTCCAACCACTTCACAAAAAAGGGAAAGGATATTTCAGCATGCAGTGTCCAGGGACAGGAGTCTGCACAGGGGTCCTGTCTCTCTAGTGAGCCATGTGTCATACCTGACAACACAAGTGGTGACAACCATTGCCTTAACTGAGGATGCACATAGACTGATCAAAAGCAGCTGGTGCTTCACTCGCTCAGCCATTGCACAGTAAGATTGGGAGCTTAATTGGGAGTATGATTGGTTCAGAAAATAAACAATTCTCCTCCCTGAGCTTAGAGAAGGTGTTTGGTTACGAAGATGGTCATCAGCAGATATATGTATGGCTGACTGCATGTGCGAGGCAGGCCCAGAACATGGCTCATATATGTAAGGCTGACTGGACGAGGCAGGCTCAGAACATCCATCCATTATCTAACCCGCTTATTCCTGGTCAGGGTCACCTATCCGAGCATGCATTGGGCAAGAGGCAGGAATACCCTGGACAGGTCGCCAATCCATTACAGGGCGCACCTTTCACTCACACACTCATACCTATGGGCAATTTAGAGTCTCCACTTAGCCTAATTGGCATGTTTTTGGACTGTGGGAGGAAACGGGAGTACCTGGAGGAAACCTAGGCAGACATGCAACATGCAAACTCCACACAGAAAAAGGCCTTCGGCCAGGATTCAAACTCGGTACCTTCTTGCTGTGAGGTGACAGTGCTAGCACTGCACCACTGTGCCACCAGGTCCAGAAATGGGCCAGACATGGCTCATATACAGTATGTAAGGCTGGGTGAGCGATGCAGCCCCTATGGAAAAAGAATATGCTGCAGTATATTGTAAATATATCAAAATTATCTTCACAATATATTTAAAATATACTGCAGTATATTACATTTCCATAAGGGAGGCCCAGAACATGGCTCATATTGAGTATGTAAGGCTGGCTGAGCGAGGCAGGCCCAGGTCACTATGTCAGCCAAAACAAGGTCACAAAAAAGGTCTGTCGCCACTTTCTGTGTGTCAATTTAGCATTTTGTATGTAAAACCAGATTTAATCTGACATTAACGTGTATTTCCCTTCCGCATTATTTTAGGTGGGTCCAAGCAAAAATAAATTCTAAAAAAAGTCAACAGGGTACACCAACATACTTTTCTGTGAAAAACAAACAAGAAAAACTGATCTTATATAAAGTTAGTTAGAGGCCATAAAATTAAAACATGGTTGACACAATGGAATTCTTCAAATTAATGTCCAAAGAAAATTGTATTCAATATGTAAAGCAGAGAGGGTGTCATGTTAATCAGGTCAATTAGATTCAAAGATACAGTATACCAAATACATATATTTGTATGTTTTTGATACAACTAGGCCTACAGCTTCCAAACAGTCTACCAGCAAATATTTCATATCACAGTCTACCAGCAAAAATGCCTCTAAATTAACCTTTGTTAAATATGTGTGTGTAATCTAAATGTATTTACCAACTTCTGAGCAGCCTACCATAAATACCATAGGAATACAATAAGCATATAGTCCCGTTATACAGGGAAATAAAAAAGAAAAAACAGCAACAATTCATGCATTGTAGGAATGGGGGGGGGGTTAAATAGTTTAGCTTCATATTTTTATTTCCCATGCTGGATTCAACTAGTTTATAGAAATAAAATAAAATAAAAACGTATTCTGTGACATGTAGAAAATCATTACTAACGAGAGGAAATTGCTTGCCTGCACGTGGCCAGCGAGCAAAAATCAAAGCTGCTAACCTGCGCGGACTGGCATCTCCTGACCTGTCACATCACACTTCCTCGCGTTGACAAGATGTGACAATAAAATTTCATTGCACCGCGAGCGGCGAGCTCTTCCACCCAGGAACTTCAACCTCCCCTTAAATATCGGGACTATCATAGCAGAGGGGTGACGGCCGGGGCAGGAGCATTCTTCCTAAGGTCATTTAGAGCCGTGAAAAGGGAACTTTACAGTCGAAATGGCTTCGCTTTAGGCTAGGTGATATCTCGGCTTGTAGCTAGGCTAGATATTTGCCATTTCATTTTTCTCTCACCAACTCGTTAATGAAAAGTCTAGCTTCGCTTTAAACCTGCAGGCTCACTAAATGTATACATTGTACGAATTATTTCAAAACCGATATGCCTATATTTTATTAATTGTTTGCGTCACGCAAATAAAAGTGAACATAAACATCTATATAAAAATGAGAAGGTATAAGTAATACCCATACCAACTGAAAGTTTAAACACAGTGGTTGCAGTAGAAAGCAAAATAAATTTGATTTATATAGCAACTACGCATACATTGATCGCAAATGAGGCCTAAGTTAACGTCCCCTCGTAAAGGTGCAGTGATTCTGACCTGTCAGCGTGTTCCTTGACCACATATAAAAGCCTCAGTATGTTAAGAGTGACCTTCAGTGGCCCGGGGCCAGGGCCAGCGCGACAGGGGAAGGGAAGTCTTACCATATTGTTGTCAGAGCAGATGATCAGCGGAGCACATGAAAGGGAAACATTCCAGGTTTTACGGGCTAAGCCGGCTGCAGTAGCCTTTGCTCGTCAGAGGATTCATGTACCCCACTGCAAGGATTAACAACACCGTCTCATTAGCGGGTCCTTGCACCAAACACTCCTACCGGCAGGCGGGACGGTGGGAAACGAACCAACTGCGATGTGCACAGCTCTCCCTCCTGCTCATGTGAACTCGGCTGCTTCCACAAGCCCAGAGGGGAATTTCAGTACAATGTGTCTATCTCGCTGTCCACCGTTCTCCCTTCAAGTTCAGCGTGGTTTGAAAAAGGTTTGAAAGAAATATATCAAACACAAATTGCAGGTCACAGACTTAGTGATTGTGAATATTAACCCTATGCTCATAGCCAGATAGGCGCAGCGGAGATATGGCACGTTCCAGAAGCTCACGTTGCTCACGCATCACTGGTGGCTGCAATGAACCGCGAGACCGCGCGTTTGTAGCTGTCGTGGCGTCTGACATGGCCACAAGCTCTTTGGCGACCTTGCTTAAAACACCCTTTTCACACAAAACAAATTCATGTCAGTGTAAAGTTACTGACCTTATTTCTAGAATATGTAAAACTCTCAGTAGAATTGACAAATGTGTAGCATTAAAATTAATTTTCAGACCACATCATCTAGACTAACGCCTCTTCTTTGCTTCTCTGCATCTAGTTCTCAGGAGTCACCAAAAATATGCATTGATGGGGATGTTTTTTGTAGGCTATTTTATTATTTGCAGCTTAAAAACCTAGGGCTGTGTCCTGTTTTTTCTAGCTGAGCAAATGTGTGTTGTTCTGTTGAATACCATGTCAACTGAAAAACTGAAATTCTAATTGCCTACAGGGCCCATTAGTTGCTGATAACAGTTTAGGTACATCCAAAGAAATGCTACTTTAACTTCACAGGGAGGTTCAGACCAGAGGGTTCACACGATTGGGTGTTTTCCACAATAAAGTAAAAACTAAACATCACCATTAAGGGATTAGGGAACTCTCAGCTCCAGTATTTGTTTTCCTTCTAGCCCTTTCACTTGTTAATGCAGTCTGAGTAGCTAACTTGGACTAGGCCTACCTCTAAAAATAGATTTTTCTTTCCAAGAGAGTTGTTCATTTACCTTAGAACAACATCTGCACACATGATAAGAGAGAATCTGCTCGTAGGACCTTTTTGTGGTTTTTGAATGTATGAATTGAGGAACAATGGTTGGTTGGAACCAAACGGCCAGCTACTCAAGTAATAAAGTTTCAGTCTCATACCCCCCCCCCACGCTGGCAATTCAGTGATAATATAATGCTCTGATTTGTGCTGGGCAGAGGGAAGTCAGTATGCAGTCCATGCAAAACATTGTACTGGGATGGCACACAGTTTCTGTAGAGTTACAGAATACAAACTGAACTACAACAAAGCAAAACCAATGATTTAGCCATGGTGATGATAGGACAGTGAGTAGTTGATATTTTCGGACTTGTCGAGCTAATGTACGCTGTACATATGCCCGCCGCCTTCCTGTGCAATGTTGGATTTGACGAAACACAACTCTTCCTTTATTGTCTATCTCTGAGGTCCACTCCATGTTCTAACGTGTGGGTAAATGTAAGGAAATCTGTTGGCCAAGAGGATGGAGTTTGGCATGCCCCTCTAATTTGTCCTGCGCCGATCTGTGACCCATTTGTGACCATCACCAAGCCCAAAAGAAAATCTGTGGGGCAGGATTTAAAAGCAAAAAGACAGAAGTGATAAAAGTTTGGCAGCACACAACCAGATTATGAGTGTATTTGATAGAATGCAGTTGGGGGAAGGGAGGGGAGGGGAGGGGAGGCGGGCGGGAGATAAAAATGCTTCTAATAGGCACTCACTCCTGGTTGGGGACGTACCGTTGCTGCGCTTCGGTTCACCGCAAAGCCCAAAGAGCACCCAGCACTGCACACCCCTGCCTTGCTGCCCACAAACCCGATTACAGCTGAACAAGGTGGGCTTTTATCACATTGGAAACCCTGACTCAGAAACTGCATTTCAGGACCTTTTTTTTTTTTTTTTCATTTTTGGAGTGGGAACACACAAACAGATTTACACGGCAGACATCTTCTGCACCTTCTGCAGTGTGGGTATGTCAGTGAGTCAGAAGTGAGAATGTAGAGTTTTAACACTTGCTCCCAGTATGAGAGCTTCTCTAATGAAGCACAGAGGACAGCCTTAACCCACTGGAGGCATATGTCAGGTGGAAGGTTGGTGGGGGGGGGGGGGGGGGGTAAAATATAAAAGGTTTGAGGACAACAAACTCCAAAATGACTGTTGCTAACAGAACATAAATAGCAAATGGTAGGTTTTGAATGATAGAATGGGCAACGTAAATAAAATACAAATTCTGAAAGGGAAAAGCTAAACCAAAATAATGATTTTTAATGTGCTGGTTTAAAAACAACATATAAAAAAAAACTATCCTGACTGAAGACTGATAGATCAGTGCCTGGCTTCAATCATCTTCAATGTGTGACTGAGCATGTGTGTGTGAGAGTGCATGTGTGTGTGTGTGAGAGTGGGTATTTGTGTTTGTGTGTATGTGTGTGTGAGTGAGTATGCGTGTGTGTGTGTGTGTGTGTGTGTGTGTGAGAAAGAGAGAGAGTATGCATCTATCTGCGTGTGTGTGAGAGTGAGTATTTGTGTTTGTGTGCATGTGTGTGTGTCTGTGAGTGAGTATTTGTGTGTGTGTGTGTGTCTGTTGAAGAAAACAGACAGTGACAGAGAGAGAGAGTATTTGAGTGTGTCAGTGTGTCTCTGACCCGGTTAGTGACACAGGCCTGCTTCCCTCCAGCCAGCAAACAATGGGTTAGGCTGAGGGGAGAGGCGGCGATGTTGATTTGCTGAGGGAGCGGTATCTCACAGCTCCTCACATCCACAGAGCAAGAGTGCATACAGCAAACATTCATATAAACACAGAACACTTGATCCGTCTCTGCCTGCTGCAGCAGGACACAGTCGGGGAAGACTACAGGCTGAATACCTTCTGCGCATGCTGTCGCCTCCGTCCCAGAAATGTACTTTACACAGAGCGTGCATCACCGTGCTGCCCCATATAAAGGGGGTGGGAAAAAAAATATACAACGTATGGCAGGCAGTATTTTATTTCAATTTCAAAGCCTTGAATTTAGAAACAATAAGTAATTAGAGACCACAGAACAGAATTGTATTTAAACACCCTGTCAAATGTTTTGGCATCGGCCTGGTTCAGACGTGGCAAGCCGATGCATGGACACATGGGCGAAAGCAGACCTGTATGGTGTCCGCACGCCCAGACGAACTGAACCCCCCAATATTGAGCAGGGGAGGCAGCCTGCGTCTCTGTATTTACATGTAAATGGTCTACAACAATCTGCACCCCTGCGCCCAGCAGTCAGATGGGGACGCTAGACCAGAGGGGTTCAGATGGCTGAGAGAGGCGGAAACATTGGACCGTACAGGCGAGCCATCCTAATGGTGCCCCGCCCCCCTCCCTCCAATGTTTCAGACATGCCTTTCACCACCTTGTGCCAGACACAGAGACTGTGCAATGAATGAAGAACAGGTTTCTCAGGCTCAGCGCTCCTTAATCTGTCTGCATAAGAATGTTCAATCCCTCTATAACTACTATACACTCTTTTTTAACAAGGAGTGCACCCAGTAATGGCTTACCCCCCCCCCCACGGGAATCAAATACACAGCCCTGCTTTTTTCAGCCCAGTCACTTTTCCAAATGCAGCCGATCAATATGCATCATTATAGCATGGCAGTATATCCATGGAGTGATCAGTGGACTGGACATTGTCATTTAATTGTAACTGCCATTGTCACCATTAACTGACATTGCATTGTACATTTACAATAACTGCGATGAAAAGAAAGTGCAGAAATGCTGTATGTAAGCTGCACCATAATGTAATAGCACACTGTGATTTCTTTTGCATTTATAGAATAAACTATCCCGTACATTGTAGACATTCACAACGTAAATACAACATGCGATTTCATGTTGGTTGTAGCAGAAATATTCAATGCTGTTTGGGCTTTACAGCAAAAATGTGGCATTTGATTTGTCCGTTCAAGGCAGAGATGCGCCATGTGACTTGGGTGATTTTAACCGAAATATTCAGTGCAAATGTGCCCATATGAAAACTGTATTGTATCACAGCAGAAATATTCAACGTGAATTGTGTTTTTATAAAAAAAATAAAAATATATATATGTATACGCCACTGAATATTGATGTTTACAGGAGAAGTACCTTGTTTGATTTGGACATTGTGGTGCTTACTGCATGCTCTGTGGAGCAGAGAGGGTTAAGGATCTGGCACACGGCGTTCTCTTCTCCTGGATCCTCTGACAGGCTTCTGCGCAGCCTTCTGTGTTAGCAGGTTAGACTTGGTAAGAAGTCTCGTGGCCACATTCCCTCATTAAACATTCTGTCTGACGAGATGGCCTCCCTGAAGTTTCTCCAGACTGCCCTGGACCCTGTTTCCATGGAACAGCAGGGCCACACTTGGACCAAAACCCTGTGCTAACGCTTTCCATTCCGCTTCAAAAATCCATACTATTACCACAGGAAGTATTCACTGGCCTTATTCCCTCCGAAAACAGCATTTGGTTCCATCATTAAAACCATGCACTCCAAATATGTAGCCTACTGTATGTATATAAAACCTCGAGAAATTCAATCCAATCTGTGCATGGGGACAGGGACCTATATAGGACTCATTAGATCCTTGGATTGGATTGAACGTTTTGTTTACAGTGGTAAAACAATACAAACTCGAAAGAAATATACAAGCAGTTTGATGGATCGCTTATGATTCAAATTTTAAAACCTGTGAAATATTACTAAAACCTTAAACAATGAACAGAGAAAGTTATCACAGCATTTTGTACAATTATTTCAGAGTGAAGCCCCTAAGCTTTCAAGAGGAATATAAACTCACTTTAAATACTTCTTTAGATATTTGCAGCTATTTTCAACAACCCTGAGTGGGATTATCAAAGTGATACACAAAGAATACAAGCAAATACTATTTAAACCAATTCCACAACATCACTGCAGAAAAGAATTGGGCAAAACGTGGACTTAATGGAGCCTTAATAAAAGATTGTTGAAAAGAACTGGGGGAAATGGATGGCTTTATGACACATCAGGTAGACAGAAACACAGAATGACTATCATATCAAACGACTGCGAATGCACAATGTATGTCATCCCACAACAACAATTTCTCTGTGCTTGTATTTTGTAAAAAAAAACAAAAAAACTAGCCTACAAATTGAATCAATAAAAAATATGGGATTCGATGAACTTTTATTTGATACATATCCTAAATCCTTTGAAAAATATTTTTCACAATTGACCAGCATGCCAGGTTAGATAAAGATCGCTGTTTAGCAGCTAATCTACCAGTTATCTTAGGTATATTGTAGTAACTTACAAGTGAAATTAAGTCAATTGAATTGTGGTCAATTTTGTAAATTAATTGAAATTCAATTAAATAGTTGAAAAGTCATTAAAGAACATTATTTTTCACTTTGTTAATTAAATTTCATGAACTGCGTCCAGCCCTGGGGTACAGGATTACTTTCACTTCAACTTTCTGCTTTGATTTTTGCTCACTTGTGTTCCAAGTCACATAGCACAACTTCCGTTTCCAGCTAATTTCCAATGCCCCGTAAAAATAATACCTTGTTTTCAAGACCTGCAAAATGCACTCTGTCATACCAAGACTGTGAGCACTCATGATTCCCACTCAACACCCCACCACTGTCCCCCAGAACCAGTCTCAGATTCAATTAACCATTTCATACTGATCAGCAGGACTGTTAATGCAGCCTCACTGGCACTATCCGCTATTCACTGGAAACAGCTGGGGCAGAGACCACCAACTACGCAGATTAACTGAGGTGAATAAAAATATAAAGCATTACTTATTGTAGATGATATTGATTAAACTCTCCTGTTGCCTTGCCTCTCGGAGCCATGGTCTGAAGCATCACAATCACCTCTGTGGGGGGCTGCATGAGGGGGAATACCGGGGTTGACAGAGGCCTGCTCATCCTGCAGGGGAGGTGTTACATGGGCCTACACTTTCTGGTGGTAAGGGGATTTTTCATATGGGCAGCCTCTTCCCTTACATCAATTATTTTCAGTTGCTGTTTTTCTTCAAATAGGAAAAATAACAAGAATGATACTTCTCTTGTCCTTACTGAGAAGACGTTCATATTCAACCTACATGTGAGACTAAGTGTATAACTGCAAATGTATAAGTTTATGGGGGTGGAGACTATGTGTGTGTTTGTGTGTGTGTGTGTGTGTTCATGCAATGTTCTTTGTCCATGTGTATGACGGAAAATAATGATGTAATATTTTAGTTTAGATCAAACATGCTATTTTGTAAATTAAATGCAGGGAAATGCAAGTAATTCCATATGAAAATTAAGGAGAATGCACTCAATGCTCAGTTTCAGAAATGGTTCTTTATTGCAATATTTATCACTAACAGTATTGACAAGCTATTTATCATTAAGCTAGTTTAGGCTAGGCTACTGATAGTCCAAACTATAACATGACCTGGCTGCATGCAGGGTTCCTACTGTATGTAATGAGCATTATGTAAAAAAAATACAAGAGCTACTATGTTACTGTAGCCTGTCACATTGATTAGCCTGTCGCATTGATTTACCTGTACTGTGAATCACAATGTAAGTTACAGAAAATTAATGGGCTATCCCCCTCAGCACAACATAATAAAAATAAGTATAAGAAATAATAATTAGATTAATACATAATAATTTCAATTGGGAAAAAAATTACATGGTTGAGTTCCCTACAAATTAAAATCTCTAAAAATTTTGACAACAAAAAAAAATCTTCTAAAAACGACAGAGCTTGTACTTCCTTAGATCAAAAACATCAAATCCTAGGACATGTTTTCATCTGTACATATACTTGGGCATGTGTCACTTGATTTTTCATAGCATGAAAAATGCTATGCAGGAATACATAAATGATTCCTAAAACATGTCTGACACCAAACGTGGATCAGTGCCCTGACAGTGTGACAAAATGAATTATAGACAGAGAGAGTGAGAGAGAGAGAGAGAGAGAGAGAGAGAGAGAGAGAAAGAGAGAGAGAGTTTACGTGGGTGTGTAAGTTCATATATTGTGTGTGTAGGGGTTTGTGTGGGAGTGTGGCGTGGGAGGGGGGCGGGGGGGGGGGGGGGGGGGGGGGGCGAGAATGACCATATCGTAGTTTTGCACAATGAGCAGCTTCCCCTGTGTGTTCTTTTTGACACGTCTAAAGGATCGTTTCTGCCTCTCCGCCATCCTGCTTGCAGGTTTCCTGCTGTGCCAAGCAGGAAGGGGAACCAGTGACCCCAGAGTCGCAGCCGCCCTGCTCCCACCCTGCCGAGACCAGACGGCCGGGCCAGTGGCCCTGCCAGCACTGCCACAGCCTGTGCTCATGATGTCATAATGGTGGGGGCTGGTGGGCGGCTGTGATTGGTGAGTCCTTCTAGCACCTGATTCCAGAGAGCAGCCAGTTGGTATTGTCACTTTTGGCACTTGGTGAAACAGAAGAATTCACTCCGGGCAAAGAGAGGAAGCTCACGCCACAAACTCACAAATGGCTGCAGAAATGCACACACGTGCAAGGAAACGCACACGAGCATGCGAGCGGTGGCAGACAAGCCTTGTGGGCAGTTTGGAGCGATTTTGGACACCAGAAGGTCATGGCTTTCAGTGACCCCCTCCCCCCGGTACCCCCCGTGTCTGTGTTTATGGTTTGGTCCCGTCTCCTGTAAAGAGCAGCAGCAGGAGCGAACCATCACATTTGGTGCCCAGCGTGGGGGCGGTTGGTGAGCTGTCACGCTCCAACTATCCTATGGAGCATTTCTTCTGCTTCTCCGTTAAATTTTGACTATCCTCATTTGCATCCGCTAATTAGATCCTGTTAGCATAATTCATACACATGACACCCTTTTGAAGCTAATGAATAGATACATCTACAGAAAAAACTTGCAAAGCAGATATAATGAGGTTGAAGTTACTCATAAATATGTGATAAACCAGGGAAGAAGAGGAGAAAGCACATAAGCAGACGCCTCTCTGTACCTGAGAACATGCCGAGAGGTTGTGTAACTTGTGAAATGCAGACTATTAGTCAATTAAAACCCTTTTCAAGGGTCACTGTCCCTGCATTGTCTGTAAAATATGTTGTAATTGGAATCAGTTCATTGTGGGAATCATACAGCCCACATTTACTGAAATAAGTTTATATATATATATATATATATATAGAATGCAGGTATTAGTGCTGGGGTATGGGTATAATAGTAACGTATTGATTGCATAGGTGCAATTTTACTGTTTCCAGTTATTTTAGCATTTTTATAGCATGCTGTATAGCTTTATATGGATGTTAGTTGTATGACTGTATTTTTTTTTTACTGTATTATGCAATATTGTATTATATTTTGTATTATATTCTATACTTTGATTATGGTAAAAATAATAATAATAATAATAATAATAATAATAATAATAATAATAATAATAATAAGTTCAAGGCCCTTATATTGATAGAATTGCACAGCAGTCTCCAGGGGAGGAAGCATGTGACACCATCAAAGCCAATTGATGTTCATCAAGATTGTTCAGTCATTTGTTTCCGTCAAACCACATAAAAATAGTCTTCTTCAGGGAATACATTTTTCTATCAAGCCAGAATACACAATTGGGGTACGGCATGCGATCTGTTAATTCAGCCGTAGCTTGTTCTTAACATACCATGTGAGGTTTCTTAAATACGTGGCAAGTTAGGAGCACTTTTAAGGCTGAAGGCTTATTCTTATTTCTTGGAGGAGGATCACATTTACACAATTCTTAGACTTTGTGGAAATTTTCACTCTGAGAAGCTTTACACATACAGCCCTAGACCTGCATGTGTCCCTCAGATGTGGTCAAGAACTGGATCTGATGGTCTCCATAATTTTGACACAGCTGATAAAAGGCGTGAATATTCTAATATGCATGTCAATGCAAATGCACTGTTAAGTCTACCCAGCAATGATGAGGGAGTTAGTGTAAATGTGTATGTACAGTACAGTGGCAGTTAGAGGAAGCATGCATTCCTGTTAGCATTAGGTGATCGGGGTCCCAGAAGTGTCTGCAGTTATGCCATGTGCCTTTGTTGGAGAGCATTGTCCAATCTGAGAGTGTTAAAGAGTGACGCATTCTTCTGCATTCATACAGTCGTTCGTCGATCTTACAGATCAGCCCCAGACAGGAAGTGGGCTTGTGCGTTCGTTGCTGCTATGGTTTGTTCAAGGCCAGTATGAAATACAGCAACAACAACAAAAAAACTAAAAACAACAATACAAAACAAGCAGCCATAGTGATAATAGGGCCTTGCTGTCATTACCACCTCCTCCAAACTATCTATGGTTCCTTTTGCCTGGATCTTTTCTGCACCTTTGACTGTCTGTCATCACGGTGCTTCCTTAGCTTCTGTTTCAGATGGCCTCCAGGAGCAACTTCACAGAGGGCATGCAGAGTTTTGCCCAGAAGACGGGAAGACTGCTCAAAACGTCCCCTTGGTGACTAACACAATAACAGGTATGTTGCAAATATAGAGGGATTTCCTTACGTGTGGAATATGTGTTTAGTATGAAAAACCCTCCGCCTGTTTCCTGGTGACCCTTGACATTTGACCTTTTGGTTGTTTGCTGAGCAACATGCTTGTGACAACATTAATCCCACCACAGGCATAGGGCAGAAGATGTTGATGAATGTGACAGAGGAAAACGATGAGTCACTGGCTGACTGGAGGTGTAACTGCAATGAGAGAGAGAGCGCTTTCTTTCAGTCATTCTCTGTTTTTCTCCTCATCCCCCTGGTTTTGGCCTGGTACACTACATACAGGCTAACCAAACACAAGATGAAATATTAGGTTTTTATTATTAATAAATGTACAAAGCACTGAAAGTGCAAGCATAACTGAAACAATATAGGCCTACATATAAATTGTATGCATCTAACAGTTCTTCTTTCTTAAATTGAGTGCTGTTGAAACATTTTCTTTTTTAAAAAAGATTTTGATGGACAGGGCACAGTTTCCATTATCCAGGCACTGGCTTGAGCAGGAAAACACATCCACTGGAACAATGTGCAATGTTCTAATAAAAACGTTAGTTTGCTTTCGAGCGGAAAAGGTTTGTTTTAATCTACTGTTACCCGCATACTTTTGCATATGCAAATAACAGCGAGGGGAATGTTTGAGTGCACGGCGATCTCTCGCCCTGCCACTGCGAATGTTCTCGTCTCCTACTGGCTGAACGAAAGCTGCCATCTTCTCATTTCAGTGCCCTTTTTCCTGCTGCATTTGTGTTATTGTTCAGTATCGTTCTCTCAGCTCGCGAGGCCCCGAGGACACAGGGATCAGCGCTACTCCCTCTATCGCTGATCTCTGCTGAAGGCTTCTGGTACAGCTTTTATGATGTTCGCTTACACGCAAGGGTGCCCCGATCACTCATGCGTTAGATTCACTCCTCCTAAATTCCCTCGGATAACGGGCTGCACTCATTCAGTTCAGTGTGCGCGCCCGGAAGCACAACTCCAACTGATACAGAAAAAAGACGTTCCCGCGCATTCAGACCGGTCTGCTTATAATGGGGAGTGATGGCGGGTTTTTGAACACTATCACCAAGTCAGGTGGAATGCAACTTCAACAGTGTTAAGGAAAGGACGGGACTTGAGACTATCAGATCTGATGCTGTTTGTCAGTTGGGAGTGTCTCCCCAGACCCACCATCACCCATCTCTCCACCATACACCCCGCCCCACCCCACCCATGCAGACTCACACCAAGTTGTCATTGCATCCTACAGTATTCCCAAAAACTAAGGTTGGTCCATCAGGGGGTGTGCTCACGCCTCTCAGCATTAGCATTGTTGTGATGGGGGCTAATTGAAATTATCTTTTGGGGGGAGGGCAAACAGGCCGTGACATTCCTTAGTGGAGTGGGGAGGGGGAGGGGGGGTTGTCTTTTTTTCAGAACAGCCTGTCAACCCTGTGGGAGCATGCAGCATCAAGCAATTTAACCTTAATTCACAGGAATTATTTGCCGCATTGAATGCTACAGAACAGCAGATATCTCCTTTTTGTGTACATTTGGGAGGACATGCTGCCCAGAGGTCATCAGTTGTTATTGCTGGAAATTCAAACGCTGAAATTGCTGAATGGAAAGCCCGCCCCCTTCCTCACAAACATACCGTTAGCTTTCCTTTTACAATTTCATTAGGGAGAAAATGAATCATTTGTAAAATATTGTTTTTTCTTATGTATACAGTGTAAACACTCAGAGTATTTAAACATTTCAGTATTTATTATACTCAAATATATTGACAAAATATAATTTTTAAAAACTGGTTTTTGATGAAGCGCTGACATTTTAGCCTATTTTGTAATCAAGAGTTTATTCAGTCATTTTGGTATTCACTTTGTTTTTTGTCTCCTATGCAGTTGAACAATGCTTTTTCTCAATTCATTTTTTAAAATATCGCTCTGAATATAACTGAGTTATATTGCAATTGTTCACAATAAGTAACAGTGTGCCATGAACTGGACATCTTGACAGGCTAGTAAAGCTGAAAATGACTTGTTGGTGACTGGCAACTAATCAATCTAATCAATGGCCAGAAACATAAATAAATTATTTTAAATATTAAATTGAACATACCCACATAACAAATAGAAGTAAACATAAAGTCTACATTAATGCAAAGTAAATTAACAATCACCTGCACCTGTATTAATGTCATAGGATGATTATTTTTGTATCTGATAAAGTTGCAAAGAATATGTTTTATCCACACACCACCCACGCTGCAATTATCAACGATCTGTCGCCTCAATCTAAAATTTGTGCTGAGTCTTGTATCGCTCAGTAATTAAAAAATGCTTAAGGTTTTTCAATTCATCATCACACCGTGAATTATTACTGAAACTGGAGATCACGCACGCGCTGCTGAATGTAGATGGGACTCATTCGATGCATTGATTGACTTATTGAGACCACGTTTAATCACTTTCCCAGAGGAAATTAGTAAGCTCTTTATTTCATAGAGACAGGCTGCCTGCCGACAGACCTAAGCCAAAGGTAATTAATCGGCTTTACATAAAGTTTAAAATTACGATGTCCCGCGAATCTGTAATTGTGTGCTAGCTGGAAACGGACTCTCCCGTTACACGCGACGAGACCGATGGAATCCCCTTTGAATTGTAGGCTTCAGATAAAACAGAACAGATTCGCTTGAGAAGATATATCGCTGAAAAATGTGAAGCCAACTTTTCCCTTCCTCTTTCTTACTTTATGTAGCCTAATCTACATTTTTTTGTATACTGGGTAGGCTAGCCTAAACACATTTTTTAAACCGTCATTCATTGTCAGTAGCGTAAATGTATTCATTGTAATTAAATGGATCTCGTGATCTATCCTACTATTATTAATCATGATAAGCGTCTGATTTTAAACAACATATCCTATTATTCCGCAAAAGGAAAGTAAGACTCGCCGTCATAATAACACACGGATGTACTTGCCCTCTCTCAGTAAACAGTTGGATGGCGTTACATGATATATGCCCGTAAACGCAGCGGGTACATGCTGATGACGGTGTTCAACTGCAAAGATCAAGTTAAGTGGTGAATTGCAGAGTAAAGTATGACAATTGTGTTAATCTGAGTAATTATTTAGTAATGCTTATGTTTGTGTCATTTAAATAATAAAATGTTAACTTTACCCTTATTTCTGTGTGTGTGTGTGTGTGTGTGTGTGTGTGTGTGTGTGTGTGTGTGTGTGTGTGTG
This sequence comes from Synaphobranchus kaupii, assembly GCA_029718625.1. Taxonomy (NCBI): domain Eukaryota; kingdom Metazoa; phylum Chordata; class Actinopteri; order Anguilliformes; family Synaphobranchidae; genus Synaphobranchus; species Synaphobranchus kaupii. The sequence continues at coordinate 57,816,558 of CM056382.1, forward strand.
TGTGTGTGTGTGTGTGTGTGTGTGTGTGTGTGCCTGTGGTTTAGGTGTATGTGCAGTAGACATAGGTAGAAAACAGTGATGTTAATGGCCAGATGATTTTAAGTGATATCTTTTTTCTTAATTGTATTTCTGTATTCAGATTTTTTGCATTATATTGAAATGACCTTTTAGAAAAGATAATATTTTAATGTCATCTGGGATTAAAACATTTATAACAGTGTAAACTGACCTGTAAAATGTGACACAAAAAATGGAATACTTATACCTAAATTTCAGACAGATGGAGTCCTTTTCCAATGCACCATGTCCACATTTACTCTAATTTCAGTTGCTTTCACCTGAACAAACCCTTGCATAACTATACAGAATATCTAGGAAAATCAAAAGTTGAAAAGGTGCTGATAACTGTTTTTCATGTTTTTAAACATGAACACCAGACTGCATAGAAAATGACCGATGCAGGTGCTGTGTGTATTGAGTGCTGTGATTTACCATCACTGCGGCTGTATCCAGAGTAAACGTCACCTCACATGTCACCGTGGTGATCAAAAACCGAAGCTGGAGGTGGGGAGGGGGGGAGGGGGGTCTAATTTTGGAGACTCTGGTGTAAGGAGGGACCCTCACTGGGCCAAAACCTTGCCTAAAATACCCTGCCAGGGCCTGGCACCAGGACACAATTGCATTGGGGGCGAGGAGCAGATCGACACCGGAGCACTGTTCTTACAGCCTTTATTTTATGTCTTTTTTTCCGGAATAAGAAACCTGAACATTGTTTTGTGTGGGACACTAACTGCCAGTCTGCTGTTGCTGGCAGGTAACAGCTACATTGAGAACATGGTGTCAGAAAAGCTGCTGGTGGGCCTACTGCAAAACTAAAAACCACTTGCAGAATAAAACACTTTCGAAATCCTCTCAGGGCAAGCTTTATGCGCAAAAGGCATTTATATTAAAACAGACCTCAGTACACTTTTCATGCTTCCTGTGACAAGCGTCTCAGAAAAATCTAAGTGCAACACCAAAGCTGCTAGGACAGGTAGCAAAATTGGGGAGGGAAGCAACACATTGCGAGAACACAGTAACTAAATTTGACGAGGTGTCATGAACAGTGCAAAGTATCTTTGAAAACAGTAGACCGATGCCAGATTTTTTTCCCTCTGCTGACACACAGACACACACACCCGAACACACATACACACACAAACATGTGCACATACACAAACACACATGAGCACGCATGCATGAACATATACATACACAGACAAAAGTTGCACAATCACAACACAATAACGTCCACTTATTCCAAGAGGGAGAACATGAAATCCCCTACAGCGCCGAGCTTGAGTTCCCATTGATCTCCAGAGCGGCTTTTTGAAGAGACAATGGCCGTGCTTCTATCGTCACCCCCATCAGAGCGACTATTGGGATACGCTCTACATTTCACGAAATGTCATGCAGCGAGATGGCGCCTGGTTTCAGCCCCCTGTCATCTATTCAATCGGCCCCAGATGAATCAAAATTATCACGCCGTTTACATTGCGCCTGCGGGCTACAACCCGTCAGTCCCTTTCATGCGCCGTCTCTGAGCAAGCTGTTTGGGCAGATGCTAAATACAAATGTCCCCCCCGTTGCATTGGGCGCCATGGCCTTTGTCTGGCTTAATTGAAGCCCCCACTTCATTTAAGAGGCTGTTTAATACTTACTGAAACACAGCTAGTGCTGCAGGTTAAATACATCTTAATGCGCCCACTAATCCCTTCATTAACAAAGATGTAAAACTTGTTGAGAGCTGTGAGATAGCATTCGTTAATTAAGAGGCCTTCGACACTCAAACGCTTTCCAGGGAGCAGCAGAGCGGCAACAAAGCGGACAGTGAAAAGCGTGAGAGAGGAGTGCATGAGAAGAAGATGAAGAAGAAGAAGTACCAGGAAGAACAGCTGAACGTAAAAATGTGTTTAATGCTAAACATTAAGGTCATGGGCCTATATATGTACGTTAGTCTGCATTTTGTCATGTTTTATAATGCGTTTTCCAGCTCCAGTAATAACAATGACAATAATAAATAATTTTTAATGTATTTAGCCTTTTGTTGTCTTCTTGGTTTCAGTAGCAGGTGGGAAACATGTCTAATGGGCTTGTATTTTGATTTTAATGTAATTTAATTACTTAATTGTAATTTTACATATTTTCAGAGAATTAATTCAAATGGAATTTTAAATATTTATATTTTAAGAAACTGTGAGAACTACTCATCATATTAATGTACCAAGGAGCAGTTGCTGTGTGAAATCTATATTGATGGGTACTCTCTACAGTTTTAGCAAGCCTTCTTGCGTCTTGTGAACATTTCTCAAAGGCACAACCACAATTTTCCACCCAGGAATTGAACCTGTAACCCTCAGATCCTGAGTAAATGACTTTGTCCCTGTAATCAGAGACAACCCACTACAATAAAATAATATCAAGTAACTGTTAGGCATTGACCTGAATGACATCAGCATACAGACACACATCAACAATTCACCCACAGAGGCTTCTCTTATCACTAGCAAGGCATGGTAATAAGGCATGTACCTTCATTGTGAGGTAAAACTTGAATTGTAAATATGGTCATATTCTTCTTCAGAAAAAACACATCAGGGTCATGTTTTTCTATGTGTTTTCTCCTCAGATCCTGGTATATAATATATCCAAACCATTGGAGTTCTATGGTCATGTTTACAGGTTCTGAAGGCCTCCTTGATTTACCTCTATGTCAGGAAAGACCTTAACAAGCAGCGAGACTGGAGTGTCACTATTTACCATTGCCATCGAAGGAGGCCCATTGCTTTGCGTGCGCTAGTGATGTGTCCTCCAATCGCATCTACTGATAACCGCACCTATGAGTGTGAAAACTGAGTTTCTTGCCAATAGCAGACGACCACGTGCCCAACGCATTTCTCCGCCATCCTCCCCAGCCGTGTGGGATGTTTTCGCAGTGTGTCCTGCACACCTGCTATTCTTCATTCTCAAAAAATGTTTTTTTTATTGTTTAAACTATTTTTAAGCCAATTTAGCGCTAAAATCCACAGTTTGGATGAAGTCCTGCGGAGGCTACAATATTTCTCCCGCAGTGTTTTTGTGTTAAGAGCGTGAGTTACACGAATCGCTTTGTAAAAGCCATGTGAGACAAAAGTAAACTGGATCCAAGAAAAGCTCAAGGCTCTCAATTTGTCCAGATAGCTAAAGAGCGCACAAAAAAGGGAGCTTCAGAAATATAAGTTGTTATTTGTAGACTGACAGCACAAGAGATTTTAAGGCAATGAAAATTTATGACAAATCTCAAAAAAGATTCCGAGTGTTAAAATACATAGTCAGGGTGTAAAATTATGAGGTGCTAAAGTTAATGGAGGTTATTTGACATGAGTACTTGCATTTTGTCTAACAGTTCTTAAAGGAGAGCTGTCACTGATTCAAATCCATTGGAAAATTTTGTTCAGGGGACTATGTCATCTGAGGGCTTTCTCTCTTCCCAATTATGATTTCTGATCATCCATTTCATGGCAATGCATAGTGCACACTCCTGTTACTAATTACTCACCACACTTAACATGCATCACAGTAAACTCACACTATTCACATTTCCTTACATAAAACCCGATAAAAATCCATTCATAGGTATGTTATGACACACACACACACACACACACACACACACACTCCTGCGCGCAGTAAGTGTAGACCAGATTTCAGAGGTGGTTAGGGTCACCCTTGGATAGCAGTCCCTGGTCCAGGACTCCTGGGTTAATGGGTCTATGAGTCATCCTGGTCCTGGTTCTGGCTCAGGCTCGGTCACTGTTCCTTGGATCCGAGCAGTGGTCTCCACGGCGACTGAGCGGGACGCTGCTGGCACTGCCTCTGGTCTCTGCTGTTGGCTTTGTTTGGGAGCTGACTTTGCATGTGCTTGTCCATGCTCACTCTTGTGCCCTCTTTGAGTCCCTTTTGTCATGACCCTGGTCCCGAGGTTCTGAAAAATGGCTGATCTTCAAAAAATGGCCGATCGTCAACCTTCACGAAGCGATCCTTCTACCTTGCAGGTGTATTCTTGTCTAACAATAATAGTTCATTTTGTTCCCAAAATTTCAACTAATGTTATTTATTTACAGGGTTCTCTTCTAACAAGATAACTCTCTAATCAAATATGCCAGATTTACATCTCACACTATTGGCAGCCTATGTACCAATATGAGTGAGGTTTTATTGCTTGCCTCAGTCTCAATCAGATTTCAACCTTCAACCCGCAGGTCCAGTTTTATAATGGCAACCAGCAGACAATTATGACGGAAAATACTGAACACCAACCAATCCATATGACCTTTACACCTTCAAAGAAAAGAAACCATTCTCTCTTCAGTGTTGCTGCAATGTTACGTCAACGTTGCATAGACATTAAGCCTTTGCACCTGATAGTTTGCCCTTTTACTCCAGCGAGAAGTGCGCCAAAGGGTCACAGAGCACGCTCTGTTCTGACAATTCAGGCGATACGCAGGGACTCTGAATCGAAATTCCGCTCAGAGTCTGAGAAGCAGCTTGCGATCATCTTGAATTTAACTCTTCCACCCCCCACTGATGCGTCCTGTTTTAATTCTCTGTCACTTTGAGAGCTATTCGCACTGTATATTTTATCACTTCTCTTAAGACTTGTGTTCTGCTGCGGCTCGCCCCCCTCCGATAAACAGAGCCAAAAAAAAAAAAGAGAAAAAATCAAGGAAGACTCGCTCCAAGGAAAATTCAGAAGAGCACGCATATTTTGGATGAGACAAAGTTAACAGAAGAATTTCACACTGTATTTTTAATATGTATTTTTCACACCTGTAAATATCTCATTGGAAACTCAGAGACACCCGCTCAGACGGAGATGGCTACTTGCTTTTGAAAAAGCTTGGAATAAGCCTAACATTGATTTCATTTTACAAATCATGAGACCACATATGGTGGGAGTGGTTTTGCACATGAACGTAGTTTATGAATTATTATAAAACAGTAGCACATTTTTAAGTGAGCGTAGTGTGTCTGTTGCTGGGTTAACTCTGCCGTACCCCTCAGCCTACACTCCACTGAGTTCCAGCAGTAAAAGCTTACAAATGAGAATTTTGCTGATGAGCTATGCCAGTATGTCAGGGGTTGAACCAATAATAGTAGTATGATTCATAAGTGAAAATTGACATTTTTTAAAAGCACATTATTTGCCTCATTAGCATTACGTTGCATAAAACAGTAAAAGGAGGCTGTGAGAATGGAAAGAAAATAAAGCATACCTCCTCCTTTCCTGTTTTTAGTTGTGACTAACATTGCAATGGATGTGCAAAACTGTAATTTCTGTTATGAGCACAAAAGGCTACACGTTGAAAGATGATTCACTTCATGTGGAGACAGTCAGAACTTTGTGGATCGGGATCTACTGTCATCTGGATCTGGTGGGGGGGAAACTTATTTTAAGAAATATAGAAATTACATGGTTAAATGCCATATATTGTTGATTTGGATACACTGGCTATCCCATTTAGAATAAGGATTGATTTTTTTTTTTAAAAGAAGAAGTTTAGAGTGAATTTTCTTGCTTAATAACACAAACCTCAGATCGCTCATATACCAGCCTCTGTGAAGCTGAGAGATCACCAGAAACACCTCTCAGTATTTAAAAATCCTTCATCACACAACAAACTTAGCATCTTTACATGCATATGCATTCATAATTTTTATCCAAAATTGATAGGCCTACCTTACAATTTCTAGCATCTATTCACACTGCTGGATATACAGCAGGGTTCTCCCCAAAGAATGTAACAGAGGCGCTGTGCCCCTCTGTACCCTTACTTGCGCCACTGTGTAACCAAAATAGTAGCCCGTTTCACCCGTATTTTATTTGCGTTCTTACGCTGAGTCAGGGGGGAGATGCTTCTGCAAAGCCGGGGAAGAGCATCTAATCGGTGTCTAATCAGAGAATAATCACCGTTTATTTTATCAAGGCTGGAAAAAATCCTCTGGCATGAGACATCTGGTTGGGCACGCGCTGCGCACCGGACAATTACAGTCTCGCTTTAATGGTGTGGAACATTTTTGTTGTGCAGAACTTAAATTCTCCCTCCATGATGACTTAGTGTTAATGTGCCTCGTGACCAGTTAGCCACTGTTACATTTGAATAAATAAAAAGCAATTTTATATTTAGCATTTTTTTCTGCTGTACTGAAAATGTACCAAACCGTCAAAACGAACGTAACAAACCAAGATTTATGTGTGCCATTACACTCCTACTGGTTACCCATTAAGCGCAGTCTGGACTTTTCACTAATTTCATAATATTTCTTCAACTATTTTTTTTTTTAATGTTTATAAATTAAGTCATAAACCTTGAAGTGAGAATTTATTTCACTTTCTTGATATTCTTCAAGAAGGTCGTTTTCATAAGTATATATTTTTTTTTCTAGTCCTTTTTATCATATATAGCACAGGTATTTAGTTTCTGTACTGTGAGTCAGAACTCGTAGGATGGAGAGACTAGTCAAGCCTCTCGTCTGAGTCCCAAGCTTGAACTGGACCAGGTGCTGGCTCAGCCTTCCTCCACACTCCACAGCACTGGCATATACTCACATACACTCACACATACACCCCTCAGCCAGTTTGGTTTATAGCCCTTTCTAACTTCTCTAAAGGTCGTTCACCTATTCATTCATAAAACCTTAAAAACACCTAACCACCTGTCCATAGCCCCAGCATCCCCTAACCTCCATACCCCCCAAGCCTTCCCCAGCAATGTCCACCCTCCATACCCCCCAAACCTCCCTAAACTCCACCCTCCATACCCCCAAACCTCCCTAAACTCCACCCTCCATACCCCCAAACCTCCCTAAACTCCACCCTCCATACCCCCCAAACCTCCCTAAACTCCACCCTCCATACCCCCAAACCTCCCTAAACTCCACCCTCCATACCCCCAAACCTCCCTAAACTCCACCCTCCATACCCCCCAAACCTCCCTAAACTCCACCCTCCATACCCCCCAAACATCCCTAAACTCCACCCTCCATACCCCCAAACCTCCCTAAATTCCACCCTCCATACCCCCAAACATCCCTAAACTCCACCCTCCATACCCCCAAACCTCCCTAAACTCCACCTTCCATACCCCCAAACCTCCCTAAACTCCACCCTCCATACCCCCCAAACCTCCCTAAACTCCACCCTCCATACCCCCCAAACCTCCCTAAACTCCACCCTCCATACCCCCAAACCTCCCTAAACTCCACCCTCCATACCCCCAAACCTCCCTAACCTCCACCCTCCATACCCCCAAACCTCCCTAAACTCCACTCCTCCAAACCCTCAACCTCCATACATCCATATTCCAAGCCTGCTCCCGACCTCCACATGCCAAGCCCCCCAAACCCCCCCCCCCCCCCCCCCCCCCCCCCGCCCCACCGCCTATCCCTGGTGGCACTGCGCTGGACTCAGAAGTGCTGCCTTGGCCGTGGCCCCTCTGTGACTCTCCTCCAGTCGATGTGTGAATAGATCCGATGCCATCTTATTTTCTCACCTCAAAAAAGACGGAGGGGGTGTGGTGTGGTGGTGTGGGGGGGGGGGGGCATGCGGGGCCTTGGGTGTGATGGGGTCCGGCTGGCTCCGTTGAGGAGGGGGAGGAGGTGTCACTCAGGGGGCAGGGGGCAGAAGTTCACCACCACACAGAGCTGAGGGGAGAGAGGGCAGAGAAAGGGAGGAGATTTATTTATCTTTAGTCCTCATGGATGCTCTGACCACGACCCCCCCCCCCCCTCCCCCCAAAAGGCTAGGCCTCACAGCCGCCTGTTTGCTCATACCGTCAATTTCTCATCATTTATTCATCACTGCATAGTTCAGAGATGCAAAGTTGTGTCTGTGGCACCCTAGGGAACCAGTTACTGGAGCCCACAGAACCCCCCCCCCCCATGTTTTTTATTTATTTATTAAATGCCTCAGCCTAAACCCACTCTACCCCCTGCCCCCATGAACCTAAACCCACTCTACCCCTGCCCCCCATGATCCTAAACCCACCCTACCCCTGACCCCATGAAACAAGTTGTCTCTAGTTGGACATTAGGCTGAGATGATGGCTTTCATAACAGTAGAGTAAGCGGAGTATATTTCTAGATACAAAGGTTTCACTAGTGTATCTAGACGCAATAGGGAGTTCTTGACTTTTCCCTGGCATATGGTTTAATTAAATTATGGCTTTGAAATAGAATAAAATGTCTGTAGTGTGATGTTTGTAGGAAGCTTGGATTTTCAAAAGATGCTTTACATTTTAATTTTATAATGAGCTACGTGTGTGAAGAAGCTGTCAGAGAGATTTTTTTTCTGTTTTCTTGGTTTCATGTGCGTAATGATTGTTTGAGTCAGCAGAACAAGGGTATGTTGACGTCCAACACCGCTGTGATGCATGAGTAAGCGCAAAGACAATTCTGGAAAATGAGTAAAACTGCACGTTTTTTTTTGTATTCATTTGCGACCGGGTCTTTCATAACTGGAAAAAAATGAAGAAATGATATCATTCATTGTCATATGAACATCAGAGTCTGACGCTGTGTGCAGCTAGCTCGTATGTCCCCCATTTGCCATGCTTTTACTGTAGCCTACTTCAGCCCTGGACTGTTTAAGCAAAGTCAGTCGCTTTCACAAGCTTACTTCACCTGCAGTCCCGGGTGGGAGAAGAGGTGACTTCAGGACTCAGTCACCCCCCCCCCCCGCCCCCCTAGATCTGGAGGTGGGTACAGACTGTTATATAACTGCTGAGCAGTTGGGAGGTTTGGGGAGGCGTGCATTGTGACTAAGAGGTAGGGGTTTGGGGGCAAGCGGGGGCAGAGAATCTCAGGTTCTGCTGCACCCGCCTCCGCCTGGCTAGCGCAATCTGCATAGTGCCACATCAAAAAGGTGCCGACAGTCGCCTCGCCAGCGTCTGTTTCAGGAATCACTGGGGTAGACGGCCAGGCGTCTCAAACCATCATCTTATCGCCACGGCAACATTCACTGCCGCAGGTAGAGAGATTAGTCTCACCTATATCCATGCATCAGTGCACCACTGTTTTCTCTAAGAAAAGAGAGAGTAATATAGACAGAAATAAAATATACACTGCCACTTGTTGAAAGGTTTTTTTCTCAGTGCCTTCATGAAAACACAATGTTTTTCATAAACCATAAAATGTATTTTCTTATTTGTCACATACAGAAAAAATTCCCTGTGAAAGTGGCGTATGTAACTTATCACAAAATACATTTCAAATGTACCAAATACATACTGTATAGAAACACCCATATATTATGCTTTTTTATGTGTACATTTTATGTTTCATCAATACCTCTTCTATAGGTTATGGTTAAAATGTAGAAATATATTTTTTCCACTGATTTTTTTGGTGCATGAAGGCAGGAGTGAAAAATGTCATGAATGACTGAGTAACAGTATATACACCTTCATCACATTAGAAATAAGATAAATGGTGCAAGATTAGCGTCTGATGTCAATGGTATCATGATAACATAATAATACATTTCAAAATGAAATTTTGAAAATATTGAAAAAATTAAACATTTTTTCATAAAGGTCCTTTTTAACCCTTTCATGCAGTCCACTGCAGTAGACAGGCTTTTCAAAGTCTATTTTAACATAATCAAAAATATTTGTGATCTCCAAAAAATATCAGAGCAGATTCCTTGTACCTTTGCCTAAATTTTGATATGCTCCATCTTGTTACATTTTATTGGCTTTTCTAGTTTTGATGCAGTGAAGGTCAAAATGGCATACAAAAACATACAAACTCCCTCTGGTGTAGCTGTGAAAACCTTCTATTCCTAGAGAACAAAACATGTTAAAAATATATATTCTTATTAGGAAAGATGCAAGGAGCAAAATTAGTTATATTTGTAACAAAAAATTACCATAGTTCTTGTATTGTATACGAAAAACCTTCTGTGAACTGAAGTGCACATCATGCATTAAGAGTTGTAATCTGCATGTGTGGTCAATGTTTTCAAGGGGCCATTTGGGGCACATTCCTGTGACATAGGCAGGTGAAACACATGCGGAGTTTGATGTGAATAAAATATTGCTCTGTTTTGTAATAATTCATGCATGAAAGGGTTAAATATAAAAAATTCTGTAGAATTACACAAAAAAACCAGAGAAACCCCAGATCACAAAAACTTTCTCTTCTCTCTCTCTCACGCGCTCTCTCTCTCTCTCTCTCTCTCTCTCTCTCTCTCTCTCTCTCTCTCTCTCTCTCTCTCTCTCTCTCTCTCTCCCTCTTTGTCTCCCTATGTCTCTCACACACACATACACACACACACACACACACACATGATTGCTCATATGTACACGTGCATACACAAACGCACAACAGGGAAACTCCAGTAAAGTTATTGCGCGTGACTCATGGTGGAAAGTTCTGACTGACTTGTATCTCAGCTGAAACAGCAAGCCATCAAATCTCAGGACTTCCTTCTGACTCTGCAAGTGGGGCTATGCCCTGGCCCTGCTCAGTGGCAGTGCTGTTGTAATGAGCTAAGAAGGTGGGTTTGCGCTAATGCAGTGGGTTGGGACAGGGCTCTTCTCTGATTAGTAATGGGAGAGGAGAGTTCTATTCGGAACTGAAATCTCATTTCCAACATACAGGGCAACCCCCTCTTTTGCAGTTCCTTATAGCCCTGGTAAAACAGATACTGCACAATCCAGCAAGACACATCACTACATGGCTGTTTATTTACTATTCTTCATAATTAAAATTTTGTTTGTATAGGGCTTTGTACACGGCCACAAAGATGCTTTACATGGAACAAATAGGAAATTAGGAAAATAGAGAAAAACCTGAACTCCAAAACAACAGAAAATTAAGTATAAATCTCCCCAGCAGGAAGAAAAAACACTCAACATTCATTATAAATAGAAGCAGTTCAAACGTGTGTTCTGCTGCTGTAAATAGAATTGATAATTTGGTTAGGTGTTTGGTGCTGTGAGTGCGTGTGAATCCACAGCCTTAAGATGAGCAAATTTGAAAGACTCATAAATCTGAAAGATCACAAACCTTTGGGTGGAGGCTCAATTATAGTCAGGCCCCACACACAAACACAAGCACCAATGCACATGCACTCTGACACACACAAACATACACACACATACACCCTGCACATGCACTCTGACACACACAAACATACACACACATACGCCATGCACACACACTCTGACACACACAAACATACACACACATACGCCATGCACACACACTCTGACACACACAAACATACACACACATACACCCTGCACACACACTCTGACACACAAACAATCACACACAGATACGAACACACACAACAATGCACATTCACTATGACACACACAAACATGCACATACATACACCATGCATACACACTCTGACACACACACAATCATACACACATACGAACACACACAACAATGCACATTCACTCTGACACACACAAACATACCCACACATACACCATGCACATGCATTCTGACACACACAATCATACACACATGCATACAAATACACACACCAATGCACATACACTCTTACACATACATACAAACATACACACATACAAACAAGCACACCGATGCACTTACACTCTCACACAAACATACACACACATACGCCATGCACACACACTCTGACACACACAAACATACACACACATACACCCTGCACATGCACTCTGACACACACAAACATACACACACATACACCATGCACATGCACTCTGACACACACAAACATACACACACATACACCATGCACATGCACTCTGACACACACAAACATACACACACATACACCCTGCACATGCACTCTGACACACACAAACATACACACACATACACCCTGCACATGCACTCTGACACACACAAACATACACACACATACACCATGCACACACACTCTGACACATACACAATCACACACAGATACGAACACACACAACAATGCACATTCACTATGACACACACAAACATGCACACACATACACCATGCATACACACTCTGACACACACACAATCATACACACATACAAATACACACACCAATGCACATACACTCTTACACATACATACAAACATACACACATACAAACAAGCACACCGATGCACTTACACTCTCACACACAAACACACACATACACACACACGCACTAATGCACATACCTTCTGACACACACACACACACACACACACACACACATACAAACATGCACACCAATGTGCATACATTCGCACACAGAAACACACATACCTGCAAGCAGGCATACACCGATGCACATACACTCTGACATGCACAAACACACACATATACATTACACACATTCATAACTTCATACACAGTTGGGCTTGTGCTACGGATGCATGAAAGAGCCACTGTTCAGAACTACCACAAGAGCTGCAGTAAAACAAACTGACGCTGCTTAATGTTCATCTCATTTTCTGTGCTGAAGTGACTCCAAGGCTCAGGCAGAGGGGAAAGGTTGTGATGGAACACTAATGGGCCTAACAGGGAATTCCTAGTACATCCTAGGGGATGAACCTGCTAAAACATAAGAAGCCTAAATCATGCTAAAATGTAGCTTCTGCGGCTAAAGTGCCTTCAGTGGTCATTAAGGGGAAAGGCTATAATTTAATTCTAATAGGACACACTGGGGAAGTGGGGATAAGCCTAAATCATGCAAAAATGTATAAATCAATCATTATTTTTCTTTGTTTTTGTTTTAAAGTTGTTAGACTAGACAAGGGTGGGGATTGGGGGAAGGGGAAGAGAGAAACAGTGGCGATGATGGCAGAACAGGAAGAGAACGAGGAAGAAATATTAATATGACTTCCATTTCAGGAAAAAAAAAATGGAGAGCACAAAGACTCCTGCGCCTCCCTAAGGACTCTCAGTCAGGTAATTATGACTTTTTGAAAAGCACAGGCCACAGTGAGAATAGCAGGAACAAAATTACTTTCCTCCCTGCTTTATACCCCTCTAATACGGCCAAGTATTGGCTGGCCTTCTTCAGGAGATGGTCACGGGTTTGTGTAAGATGGGCAAACGAGTCGACCATTCAGGGTTTGTGTTTCTATATTCATTAAAGACTCAATCCGGCTGGAAGGATCCATCATAAATATCTGAAGTTTTTGCTCATTACGTGTCAGAACTTAAGTTGAATGTGTAAAAAGGGGGAAGGAGACGTCTGAAAGAGAAATAGGGCTGTGCAGCATGAATAGGGCCCGTATAGAATCCACAAGCTCTAAACAGCATCGCAAAGAACATCTTGTCTTTTGTTCAAGTTTTTTTTTTAATATACTTTCTGGTCTCCTGCCTTTCCTCTTCCCTCTGAGCTTGAATAAGGTTAATTACAAAAAAAAGTTTCCTGCGGCTGAAAGGTATCCTTTAGTCCTTTTGCCTTGTTATCGGCAACAAAAGGAGAAAACTCTGAGGGATGGGGAGAGGCTTTCAAATGCGTCTCTAATGAGACTGCGGCGAGGAGAGGGGTACTGAGAGCCAGCTAGAGGGGAGACGAGGGGAGACGAGGGGGGGGGGGGAAATCTATTAGTATTTTGTCCATAATTTAACTAAACGAACGACAGAGCAAAATGTTCTCTTGACACCCCATTACAAAGAGAACAACCCATCATGCACTTCGTTGACACAAGCGCCAGTCTCCATAGCTTCTTGAGTGTATTGACTGACTTTCAATGGCTTGTGGCAGTTTGCATGTGCGCGTGCGTTCGCGCGTGTGCGTGTGCGTGTGTGTGTGTGCGTGCGTGCGTGCGTGCATGTGTGTGTGTGCGCGTGCCTATGTGTGTGTGTGTGTGTGTGTGTGTGTGCATGTGTGTGTGTGCGTGTCTGTGTGTGTGTGTGTGTGCGTGCGTGTGTATGTGTGTGCGGCGTGCGTGCATGCATGCATGCATGTGTACATCTGTCTGTCTGTGTCTCTGTGTCTGAGAGGGGGTGTCTATCTAATGAATTTTTAAAAAAGTAATTTAAGTATTGCAGTTAGATACTGTGAGGTGTAGCTATGTCAGAGTTTTTTCTTTTATCCAGGTTGAATTGGTTAACAGTATCAGGATGAAATCTATCAGTTTACAAGATCTGTCAGAATTTTTATTAAGCTTACAAACTGAATTTTTTCTGAGGCTTTCAGGTAAAAGTTGGAATGATTGAATTTATTAGCCTTGATAAAGGCCCGCAATGAGCAGAGAGGCAGAAGGGCAAGAGGGCGGGAGGGCACGGGGATGGCAATACTGACCCTGGAGAGAGGTGAGAAAAACGTTTAGCTAAACCTGGCCTCTGGATGACACCATCAGGCCACACCCCCCAGATCTTGTTCCACCCCCCACCGCAGGCCACACCCCCCAGCCATTGTTCCACCCCCCACCACAGGCCACACCCCCCAGTCCTTGTTCCACCCCCCACCGCAGGCCACACCCCCAGCCCTTGTTCCACCCCCCCACTGCAGGCCACACCCCCCAGCCCTTGTTCCACCCCTCACCACACGCCACACCCCCCAGCCCTTGTTCCACCCCCCCACCACACGCCACACCCCCCAGCCCTTGTTCCACCCCTCACCGCAGGCCACACCCCCCAGCCCTTGCTCCACCCCTCACCACACGCCACACCCCCCCAGCCCTTGTTCCACCCCCCACCACACGCCACACCCCCCCAGCCCTTGTTCCACCCCCCACTGCAGGCCACACCCCCCCAGCCCTTGTTCCACCCCCCACTGCAGGCCACACCCCCCAGCCCTTGTTCCACCCCCCACTGCAGGCCACACCCCCCAGCCCTTGTTCCACCCCCCACCACACCCCCCAGCCCTTGTTACACCCCCCACTGCAGGCCACACCCCCCAGCCCTTGTTACACCCCCCACCGCAGGCTCCATTCCACATTGTGCCTTTCTTATGCCATAATGTGTGAAAACATTTAAAACGATTTAAGGTGCGGGAGGAGACACCTCGCCAGCCCATGTCACTGGGCGCCCTTGGTCCTGCGTTGGACCGTCCTTCCCCGGGGGGGGCAGGAGTCGCCGAGATGAATCACAGCACCCTGCCAAAGCAGCCACTCCCCCACAGTCACACCACCCCACCCTCCAGCAACCTCCAATTTACTAGCCTGAATCTCTATACTTCGTTAGACGTATTAGTATTTTTTTAAAATTAGAGAGATTACAGAGAAAGAGAACCTATTAAGATCTGAAAAATTGTGTTAAAAAGGTCAACAGCGTTTTGTCCTCATGGCACCAATAACCACAAATATGTTATAAATGGCTGCTTTACAGATAAAGCTTTTCAGATAGTAAAATTTCAGATAGTAAAATTGAGTAAAATTAAAAAATGGGGTGTTGGATGTTGGGGCGGGGGGAGCATGGGGAGGTAAGGTACTAGAGCAGGGCATTACAAGCCTTACTGCATCCCTCTCTTCTCCTCTACTTCCCCTCTCCTTCCCCTCCCCTATATCTTCTTTCCTCTCCTGCTCTCTCCTCTTCCGCCTCCTTCCCATGCAGGCAGTTGGCTGGGCTTTTGTCCACAGTGTGGGGAGGGTCACGGCTCAACCAGCAGGAACAGAGGGAGGGGTGTAAGGGGGTCGAGGAGGGGGGGGGAGGGGGGGGGGGCACGTCTATCCAGGCCAACGCACTTCACAGCGAATGAGATGTGTCAGGTCCTTCTCTGTGGTGCTGGGTTGGGGTGCCCTGCCATGAGGAGAGCTTGACTCCTGCCCTGGGGGGGTCAAAGAATGAGGGCATCTAGAGACTGGCACAAGCTTCCTCACGGCACCGCATATGATTTGCTGGCCGATTGGGCAGCCTGGCATCCCGTACCAGCCAGGCACTTAACTGCAGGTTGGGGGAGGGGCCGTTGTTTTTTTAAGGGCAGGCAGGGGGTGTGGAGGCAATTGTCCAGGGAGGGTGGTTCTTGCACCCTTAAACAGTCCAGCAGGGAGGCAGAGATGGAAGCACAATGACCTCAAAAAAAGGAGCCAAGAGTCCCTCTACCAGTCAGAGGCATAGGACCATATCGAGCTATGGCCTCTTTTTCTCTCATTTTACTACTTCTGCTACCACCAGTTCAATCTGTAAAAATAAAAAAAGAAACTTCTCTATCTCTCTGTCTCAGCCCTTTAACACCTCAAACACGACATATGTTTTTAAACTGAATGTTGGGCTGTCTCTGCGACGTGTACAAAAGCTATTTCTGCTTTGTGCTGAATTATTGAATTGGTCATATATTTCATATATATTTAATTGATTATATGACTTCAAGTCAATTTCCAAATTCATTTTTTTACCTCTTTATCTCATTTATTGAGGAAGGCACCTGCCCCCCCCGCCCCCCAGTGTCCTTCCCAGCGCCTGCCGCCATAACCCCGCTGCACCCCGCCCAGCATCACATCCCTCCCCATGTCTGTTCGCTCACTGAGACCCTGAGCATTGGGCGTGTTTCACGCCTCTGTGCATTGGCCCGTAAACCAATTAGTGCTGCTGAGGGTAATTGATACATATACATTGCAGGGCAAAGGGTTCACAAAAGGGTCAAGCAAGGCCAATCTTGGAGCCAATGCCTGCACAAGCACACACATGCACACTCACACTAACACACACATGCATATACGCACGCACACATATACCCATACTGTACTTTCACTCTCACACACACACACACACACACACACACACACACACACATACTGACTAATATACACACATGTGTGGCAGATACAGATGTGTATGATGTGCATTGGTGTGGAGGTTGATCTTAAATCAATTTGGTACAGTTCCCTTCTCCAGTCATAAATGCCAACCCCTTCCCATGAGCCGATGCCTATGGCTTCTGCAAGGGCTATAATAATATGAGAAAACATTAAAACTAATATACAACAGGACAGGGAGTGTGCTTCCTCAGAACTGACCAAACAAATGCTGCAATAACTGACAGTGTGCTCTCCCAAGACAAGTGTGACCAAGACATTTCTCCACTTTATGACTAAAGTTAACTCATGACTAAAGTTAACTCATGACTAAAATTAACTGTGTCCATTAGGATCTCTTTGGTACTATGAGTCTTTGGTCATATCCCATCATGAATATTCATAGAAAAACATCAAATCAGAATTTCATTGCTAAGCACGCTGAGCAGAACATCAGTTGAGCTAGCAGAATGTCAGTGAAGGATATGTTAGCTTTTTTACGATTTCAGTTGTGGTTATTTAGGAGCATAAAAGTGCTTTGACAATGCCTGGTTGGTCCCAAAACTCACACTAAATAGTTGAATATTCTATTAACACAGCCAAGGTTCTGTAGTTTTAAAAACTATTGACGTGGTCCCCCCTGAATCCAATCTGTAAAAATGAAATCTGTAAAGTGAATTATTCCAAACTTTTGTAAGCAGAACAAAAAAGTTAATTAATTTCTCATCTTGACATACGTTTTACAAACCCAAACAATGATCATTTTAATTAGCAAGAGCATCTTATTAAAAGTGTTTTTTTTTCCTGGGATGAAGGGTTATGCTTTTCCACAGTGAGTTACCTCCAACTGAGTTTTAATTCTGGCTGTCAAAGCAGCCACAGGAAGCACCATATCAACGTAAAGTAATATTTCAGCGGCAAGGGAGTGACAGGAAACATCGGCGATAATTAAAATCTTCTCTTTTTGGCAGCGGATAGTCCAAATAATGACTACTATTAGAGTTATATTGTGGCTTTGGTGACAAATGGAATCATATAACAAAGTTCTATGAAGGAAATAATATAGTAATTATATTATATAATAATATAACAAAAGCACATTTTAATTACATATTCATGCTGTGCTCAGGCTTCTATAGATTCCTCTGTATTTTTGAGGGTCATCACAGTTGACATGTGACAGAGGGCATATTGAGGTCAAATTTCCTTAAGCGCCGTGAACGTGGCGCAAAGCGACGCAAAGCTCGCCAAAGCATCAGATGCTAGCACATGTGCCTCAACCAAAATCTTAATGGGCTCCCCATCTTTAATTAAACCCAGTCCACCCCTCTCAGGCACACCGTGTGTGTGTGTAATATCCATCCCGCCTTGCTTATCCCCCCATCCCACTGGCATATGTGCAGGGCTCTCTTGCCAACTTGTTTGTTCCTAAAACGTTGAGGTTTGCTCCTCAGCCCTTGGAAGCGATTTTTCAACAGGTCATTAACATCTTATTTGCAAGCAAAAACAAATTTTATTTAATCTACATTCTATAAATCATATAACCTAACTATTAATCTGTAACAATCAAATAGTAAAAAAGAATAAAATGCCTAATAAATAAACAGTAATTCATTTCCATTCCATTTTCCATATTTCAAATAAATAAATGTAATAATTTAATAAATACATTTCAGGCTTTTTTTCTGGACAAGTACCTTGTACCAATATAGGACAATACTTCTAAATCTGAGGGCAAAAACGTATCTTTCCTTTCTTCTGAAAGGGCCACTCTCTTGTTGTAACGTATCTGAACACCCAGCCCCTGAAGTTGAAACGTATCTGAACACCCAGCCCCTGAAGTTGTAACGTATCTGAACACCCAGCCCCTGAAGTTGTAACGTATCTGAACACCCAGCCCCTGAAGTTGAAACGTATCTGAACACCCAGTCCCTGAAGTTGTAACGTATCTGAACACCCAGTCCCTGAAGTTGTAACGTATTTGAACACCCAGTCCCTGAAGTTGTAACGTATCTGAACACCAGCCCCTGAAGTTGTAACGTATCTGAACACCCAGCCCCTGAAGTTGTAACGTATCTGAACACCAGCCCCTGAAGTTGTAACGTATCTGAACACCCAGTCCCTGAAGTTGTAACATATCTGAACACCAGCCCCTGAAGTTGTAACGTATCTGAACACCCAGTCCCTGAAGTTGTAACGTATCTGAACACCCAGTCCCTGAAGTTGTAACGTATCTGAACACCCAGCCCCTGAAGTTGTAACGTATCTGAATACTCAGCCTCTGAAGTTGTAACGTATCTGAACACCCAGTCCCTGAAGTTGTAACGTATCTGAACACCCAGTCCCTGAAGTTGAAACGTATCTGAACACCCAGCCCCTGAAGTTGTAACGTATCTGAACACCCAGTCCCTGAAGTTGAAACGTATCTGAACACCCAGCCCCTGAAGTTGAAACGTATCTGTAGGCATTACAGCTGATGTGCCTCTGCTGTTTGGCATTTTGAGACCTACAGGCCGGGGAAGATGTCTCAGTGTGGCTGACAATATTAAAGCTGAATGTGTTGCAGCAAATCTTCCTGGTATAGTTTGAATTTGTATCTTGTGTTTGGGATGACGAGAGTTTGTTTGTGGAGACGGCGGGGGTTTAACTGCAGGCCCTATTACACGTACACCCCCAGCCAACCAGCAAACACACACAAACATATGTACCTATAACACATCCAGAATAACACCCTAAAACTTTATCCACCTTACCAATAAAAATATAACACATACACAAGCGTTCATATGTACATTTATGGAGGGCAGATTGTCATGTAGATATAGATTGATATAGACAGATAAACCAACACATAAATGCACATACAGGATACATGTAGGCATTTCAGACAGATAGACAAACAGGTAGCTAGGCTAATAGATTATGAGGACTATAGACACAGTGTTAATTGTTGTTCTTCCATCCAGTGCAGTGTGCTTTAACACAGGCCTGAAAAAGACATAGGTTATGCTTGTGACTGTAACCATGTGGAGAGTTGATGGTGCAGGCGGTAGAATTCGGGAGGTGAGTGTGTGGGGGGGTTGGGGAGGGGGGGGGGGTGTCACAGCTACATTCAATGTCTCAAACCCTCACAGAATCTGACCTTTTCCCTCATCCTCTTTAATTACAACACACCTTGTTGCACTGTCATAAGGCATATTGACATGCTAAAGAACAATCTGGGGTCATGTTTTTAACCCCTTCCAGGCCACCCCTCGCCCCACCACAAAAATGTTGTATATTTGAACAAACCTTACCATTATTAGTCAGTCAAGCCAATGCCTCACCCACTTGTTACAAGCAAGATGAGGAAAATGTACATTTACCAACACTAATGTTTAATAACTATATTTTAGCTTCAATTGGGGAGGTGTGTTTTTCAATTTTTCAATGTGTTGTCATTAAACAGTACCAGAAAACTATGCTCAAAAATTGTAATGGACACATAAATCAAAATAAAGCATAAATAAAGTAATTTTTGATAATTTTTGATCATTCATATCATAAGGCAAGATTTAAGGTCACATTTGTATAAGAAAATATAACATACAGTGTGTTATACGCAAATAATGTAAACATTGAAATAATATATCATCATCTGACAGCACGTTGTTTCACTAAAAGACTAATGGCTGTGATCATTACAGTCACAGTTGTCTGTGTACCGCTAATCATAAACCCATAAAAATACATCAAATTAAAACAAAAAATGAATTGGTACCTTCCAAAGTCACTCTTGATTATGTGCATTGTCATTATTATCATAATCATGATATCATTCAGCAGAGACCCTTATCCAGTCAGATTTACAGTACTGTGCAGGAAATTATACCAACAACTAAAATGACATCAATCAGGACCTAGAACGGAAAGGACATATTTATAAGGCAAAAAATGCACACATTTATGTGTAAATACGATTTTATTATTATACAATATGAGTTATTGTTTATTATGAAATATATATGAATATATTATGAATATATAAATATAAATATATACTACATGTACAATAGAAAAATGATTGGATATGTGGACGAAAGTTCATTTAAATGATTTTTAATTAATTTAAATTGTTTATTAACATTTAAAGTAGTTTAAATTAATACATAACTGCAAAGTTTGCAATTAAAAGTATTTTCTTCAAAATTCTTATGTTGTTGGGGGTCGGTGGAGCATAACAAAAGTTGAGTACATTTCCAATGTATGAAAACAACGTGGAGAGGATTTGTTAGTTACAGATATTATCTTTTTTCTTTCACTGCCCAGCCATGGGCATGTTCTCTAGTTTTAGTGCCGAAAACCATGTCATTGGACCTACGGTAACTAACCCTGAGTGTCCCAGTAGGGATATGGATGGAGTTCTCCTTAAAAACCGAAGATCAAAACATCGTGCAATTTGGTTTCCTATTAGACCGTGTCATTGAGCTTGTTCTTTATGTGCCAGGTGGTCATATATTCTGCTCTTGTCTTTGATAGCTGACCAGATCACATTGTGCTGGGCTTATGGATCTAACATAAATGCGGTACAGCCTTTACCTGAAGGTGTCTGACAATAGCGCTGTATAATGTGCCTGATTTCCGCTTTCCACTGTAGTCCTCTAAAATCACCTCACGTGGCCTCCAGTACAACAAATTGCAAAGCCGAGTCTCAGCGAAAGATGGAGGTGTCCGTACGTGTGTCTCCTCACACCACCATTACAAAGAACAGCGAGGCTACTCACGTGTTGTAGGTGTACAGCGACGCCCAATGGCCCCCTTTCTGCACGATTTCTCCCACCGGGAGCACAACGGGGAAAAAATTTTTCCTGGATAAACACAAATATAGAACGATACAAGAGCCGGTGAGAGGGTTCGCAGGGCCGGGGAGCGTACAGCACCACCCCCACACCTCGCCTTCTCGCCCCCCTCGCCCCCCGACACCCGGCCAGGAACCCCATACGCGGGACTGTCATGAGCAGCTTCGCGGGCAGGCCCGGTCCGTGGCATCTGCCAGCACATCTTTAGCAAGTTGGCAATCGGCACGTCCGTCACAGGTTGTAATCAAACCTGCCTCACGCAGCCAGCCCCCCTTCCGGCTGATTAATCATAATGTAATTTTAATTAAAAACCACAGTGTCAAAGGGTTTAGCTGCTTGAGAAGCGGGCCCAGATTGCCGCGCAGTGGCAGGTCCTCACTCGGTCGGAGGAAATGCTTCCTGACACTCCGCCGCACCCGGGCCAAGATAAACAAAGCCGGCGATTACAGGGATGTCGTCGGCGGGGGCGCGCTGTCATGACAATGGCCGCCTCGGCGAGAGTGGCGGCGACACTGACATACTGCGCTGAGCCTTAGGAGCGGTTGCCTTGTTCACCTTCCTTTCTTCCCTTTTCTCCTCTTTTCTTATTCTCCTGGAAAAAGGAAGAGGCGGGTTGTCCGTCCGCTCCTGGTCGCATGCGAAATGCGCTTTCGGTAGTCTGCCTGTGACGCTGGACGCTGCCCCGCGGACGCAAGGTGGCGGCGGTTACTGCCAGCGCAGTGCTGTCTTAATGCGTCTGCAGCCTGCCTCACACCCTTTAGGATCCAAAGAACCCCGCTGTTCCTGGTGTATGATCGTGGAGCAGATACTATCTGCCCTCAAGCCCTGACCCAGGATCAGTTCAGCTTGTTTTTCATGTAATGGTCATGGGTTAAGATTAAGGCAAGGCATTACTGAACCCGGATCAGCGTTGGTGGCAATTTCCCAGTAGATTGCTGCAATGGGGGCTGTGCATTCACTATCCACAACATGCCAAGCTAATCCCCATGGATAATCTTCACGACAAGGTGATTTTCACCCCGGTTGTCACCCCTGATTTGGGGTGCAGATAGGATTTAAGGGTCTAGGTTTACAGCTGAAATGCCTGCTGGAATAGACCTCTATTCATGCCCCTTGTTGGCTTGTCAGTTACAATTATGCGATTGTTATCCGATCATAAAATGAACTGAAAATATATTTTCATTAAACGCTTAAATGCTTCAATGTTTTCAGTTTTTGCTTAATGCTTCGCTTGCTCAACAGAACATACAGGACAGAAGGGCTGTAGGTTCAAAAAATCCAAATGGATCATTATTGCTGAACTGGGTTCTTTCTTTAGTCTTCACTTGGCTGTATTGTGGATTGTGTCTGTAAATCACTGGGATTAGACCATCTGCAAGGGTAAACCCATAAGGAAATATTTTATATTTTGTAATGGTCCCCCGGTGAATTGTGCATACTCAAAAATCTCATGGAAACTATTTCATATGTGTATGTTTATCATGAATAATTACAAGTAACATTTAATCCAACACAATAATGCAGTGGTTCTCAAGTTCAATCCTAGGGGAACCCTACGTGTGCTGGCTTGTTCCAACCACAATTGCGACCACAGAATTTTAACAGTTCATTTTTCTTAATTACGCTTTTCTTGTTTAGAGGGATTATTTACCCACTTTATTTAAGGCACATTATGTCAGAAATAGATATGCATGCCATGAACAATAAAATTCCCACATTCATATTGTGT